>CANYLF010145168.1:0-18143 GCA_948193215.1 Bocquillonia castaneifolia
CTAAAAATTCGGATGTCGACCTTCCCAATTGGTTACTTGAATGTTTCCCTGATAAAAGGAAATAATTCCCTCATTTAAACTTACAATTAAATTTATTTATAAATAAATTCTTATATTTAATATGTTAATTAAAAATATAAAATTATCTGTTAATAAAAATGTAAAAATTATAAAATTTAAGTCATGTTGATAACATGACTTAAATTTTATAATTTTTATATTTTTATTGTTAACATATAATGCCAATCTCATTTTTTGTGTGTGTTTCACTACAAGAAAAGAGTTGAGATCTCATCCCATCATTTAAGAACGAACTTTATCTAATGCTCCCCTTAGTGAATATAATAGATGAAAAATCATTTTGAAAAACTAAAATATAAAATTATCTGTTAATAAAAATAAGTTACATATTTTCACTTTTATTTCTTTTCAAGTCAATGAATAAAATTTTTATTAAATTTAAATAAGCTGAAACAAAATTTGTATTTGTATTTTATATTTGCAAAATTGGTTGTGATTTCAGGGAGAGGTCTAAAGTTCGAGCCTTCCCTTCACTGAAAGAGGATAAGGGGTTCAAATGGGCCACAACTGGATGTCGACTTCCTCACAATGAATTAGTTTAGGTTCAAAAGACTTGAGATACCACTGTATACAATACCTATAAAAAATATAATTTTAAATTGACTTTTTATGTGGTAAAACACACACAAATTAAATAAAATATATTCATTGTTACATAAGTTTGGATTTAAAAAATATTAGAAAATTATTAAAGATTTCATTTTTTTTGAAAAACGATCAAAAATTAAATTGAGGACTCAATAATGCCCTTACGAGCTAACGATCTGAGTCAATCAGTTCTATCATTAATATCAGTACAGTAAAAGTTGATACAGTTGATAAAGTTTTTCTAGTTTTCAAGGAGAGGTTTTAAGTTCGAGCCTCGCCTTCATTGGGAGAGGGCAATGGGCTCAAATGAGCCATAACTGTACACCGGCTCTTTCACAGTGGATTAGTCTGGGACTAAAGGACTTGGGATACCACTGTGGTCAATACTTATAAAAAAAAAAAAGTTTTAACAAAATTAATTTACAGTTTGCATTCTGCTTCCCATGTGTGAAAAAAAGGATTACCTTAACTTTTATCTATCTTAAATGCGGTCTTCGTGTAGTTTCTTTTCGTAATTATCAACTTAATTACAGATTAATATGAGAAATTAATGTTTTTTAATTAATTAACATGAGTATATTTTTTTATTGGGTGAGTGTGTATGTGTGTGTATATTGATGAATGGTAATTTTATTAAGCAATACCACTAGAAATGGTCACAAAAAATCAAACAGAATGAAAAGCTTTTTGGACATCTAATTATATCACCACCCGAGTATCAACCATAGGGAATTTGCCCTTAACAAGATATATGGGTAAATAAATGCTTTTGAAAAACAATGAGTATATACAATTATTAGTATAAATGTAAATGGACAAAATTTGTCCAAACAAAAAGGATATGTTAATTACATTTTATTTCATATAATGAAGCTCATAAAGAAATTAAGAGGGATCATATCATTGTCAAAATACGATGCTATAACAAGTTAACAACCGACGGTTTGCATCCCAAAAAAAAAAAAATCAATTGTTTTGTACGTTTTACATGCATGTTAGTATATAATTGAAGTGGACATAATTAAGTTTTATTGATAAATGCTAAATAAAGTAAAACAAGTACTATTTATTAATTATTTCTTCAAGTATATTAATTATTTATAAATGTTACTTAAACAAACACAATCTATGATTTAATTATTAAACCAGTAGCAATTATATATACTTTGTAACTATACAATAATATTCAATAATCAACTTAAACTCGTGTACCCAATAATTTCTTACAATTGCACCTAAACTTTATGTCATTATCCCATCACAAGTTACTTACACCATGCATATACCCTCTAAACTGTGTTGTTTTAATTACTTCAAACTCATAAACCAGAATCAAAAGGCACTCCGGTGGCCGGAATCCAAGAACCGCCATTTAGGAAATTCCCGACAGTGAACTTTTCGGCATCAGTAGCCTTCGTTATAACATGATATCCAGGCCAATTAACCCTCCTTAGAGTACTGGCTCCTCTCCCAGTATTCATATACTCACCATAATAAAGAGTATCCAAACCAAAATTTCCACTCCAAGGTAACCAACCAGAAGGGTCAATGAGCCCATCTAAATTACATTTGATGAACAAAGTCCTTGAATATTTCTTCCATGGCCTTCCCAAATAAGTCTTGAAAGAACTCTGAACTAGTCTCATATCAGAAGCTGCAACCACATTTGAATTTTGAATAACAATGCCTGTGTTCTCATTGGGGTCTTTTCTTCCTTGTGCCGTTACAGTGTTTTTCTGGTCACTCATCGGTTTTCTAACGAATATGTTACAGTTTTGTAACACAGCAACGGCATCGCCGAATATGAAGTCAATGGTTCCATAAATGTCACATTCTCTGTAGAATTGTCTTTGAGCGTATACGTATAAGGTGTCTTGGTACCCTTTGAAGCTGCAACTGTAGAAAACCGAGAAATCAGAGCCCGAACGTAAGGCTACAGCTTGATGTTTTTCTGGTCCTGCTGTGTTCTCAAATGTTATGCCCTTTGCGATGAAGCCCAAACCGGATACAGCTGCATCATCATCATCATATGAATTTGTATGTGAGAAAAAAATATATATATTTATACATAGTTCTTTCTTTAATTTATTCTAGCTTTTCTTAATTAATTTCTCCTGTTTTTTAATATTCATTAAAGAAGTAATTTTTATTTTCAGTCTTTTCTACCATAATCTTACCATTTCACTTCCCTTTTTCCATAAAGAGATAACCTTATTTTTTAAAAAACAAAATAGCTACAACTTTAATTAATCAAATTCATGGATTGAATATTTTTATTTGTATACATGCAAAAAAAAGTACATTGGAACATATCTTTGTTTAAGTTGAGAGAATTATGCACTTTGTGGACCTTGTAATTAAATAATTTTACATCTTTACCTTCACATACATATGTGGACCATGTGGTTTAGGTTGTGGTTAAGCCATGAGAGTAGATTTTGAGGGACAATTATTAACTGATAAAGAAATGACAAAATCCTGGTGCTTTACAACTGGAATTTTGTATCTTCATTCGAAAGAAGGAAAAATAGTCGGTAATTTTTTTGGACATATATTATATGTACCTTTCTAATTAATTATATTGATGTGATAATATATGAGTGGTCAATTGCCTAAGTTCCTATATTACCATTGACGCTAATGTCTGTGTCTCGCTTTCTAGTTGTAGTTAGCCATAGGTTTAGACGTGCTATTTGGGTTTGGGTCTAATTTTTACAAAACTTTCGTACATGTCCAAAATAATCATATCAAAGTTGGAAAAAATAATGTTTACAAAGTTTCTACGAATGTTTAAGCACGTGCACGTATTCTTGAGAAACTCTGTGAATTTCAATGAAAAATGATCGATGCTCTTTATTACCAAAAGAGATTCTAATTAAGGTAAGTATGAGAGAATTTTACCAAAAGTTGCAGAACGAAATGTTGTGGAGCCATCTTTAGCATTCTTGCTACCGGTAAGTATGGTGGCATCAATACCGTCTCCGATGAACATTAAATTCTTCATTGATCTCTTGATTTCAACATTTTCTTTATAAACACCCTTTTTGACGTATATAACAAATCTCCTACTTCCACTCCTTTGCTTAGTCGCTGCTGCAACAGCCTGGGTTATGGTCTTGTAATTACCGGTCCCATCTTGTGATACGATAATATCAGCTTTTGGTGCAGTCCCGCTTGATGATTGGAGAAGCTCTCGATCGTTAGCTGAAACCCACGAAGGAAATCCATCGTCAAGCAATAATCGTCGGCCATTGATTTGTTTGGTATTGTGTAGCGTAGATGAATAGGGATCAGAAAGCTTATTAATTGCAAGTGAATTGCTAAGTAACTTTGACAAGTTACTTAGCATATATGGCATAGACTCTAGATGATCATCATATGATAATTTTAAGTCAATAAAACCATTTTGACAAGTTTGTTGGTTTGCTATTGCTGCACTTAACCATGTCTGAGAGTCTACTGGATTAGCAGAGCTCAATGAACGGTTAAGTTGATGAACTGTGTCTTCATATAATTCCATACAATCAGCCCACGCTGACTTGGCTTTTTGATCGTGTGATGTCAAGGCCATAGTTGAGATCATTTGATGAGCTTTGATGGCATGGTTCATTGTTACTAGAAGAGATTGATCCCGAAACGAAAACGTCGTCGTTTGATCTTGGATTTTCAGAAGATTGGTGTCGATGAAATATTGGCATACTTCAGGGTAAGGAGTGTGGATACATGAACTTATGTTGGAACCATGAATAAACCCTAGTGAATAAAACAGAAAATAAGCATAAAATATAGCTACCATAATCTTATCCATTGGAGAATGAAAGAAAGACAATTCTATGTAGTTTGAATTGAATTGATCGAAGAATCGGTGAAGGTTCTGTATATTATAGCCTTATTGGTGAAGAAGGTTCTATATATATAGCCATAGGCCAAAGTAGGAAACTTTACATTATGTGTTACAATATCGATCATTGGATTCCTATTCCAACTCACTGTTATGAGCTGGACTCACTCATCCACTATATGATTTTCTTACCTAAAAGTAATTAATGTGTTATTATTCACCGTGATAAATTGGAATCATTCATCTATATTGTATAATTTTCCTGATTTTAATTTGGTGATGGAGACAGAAAGTTAGGGCTTACTCAAAACGTGTCAAAGCCAAAACATATATACACATTGCATGATGCTTACGTGAAAGGAAACTTTTTTTCAAAGATCTTTTGGATTCAAATCAGCGTTGGCTGATTCAAAATTTTTGATGATGTAGAAATAGATTTATAATTAATCGATAATATCTAAAAGAAAAATTATAAGGTCCCGGAGAGAAATGATCCAAGTCATCCATGAAATTTTGTACATCTTTTAGTGATAAATTATATAATGAAGTTAAAATATATGATTTGGAATAACAAATCTAGTGAAATTAAAATATATGAGCTCTTCTAGAATGAGAAGGTAGTTTTTTTAGGGATACATTTATCATTTTTCTTTACAATATAGGAAGGGAAAATCAAAGATTCAATCAGTTTTACTATGTTAGCATCTGAATGTACAATAAACCACTTACATATTCACATTTGTAAAAAAGAAATTGCCATTAATTAAGCTACTCATACCTCTAAAAGAATTTTAAAATTTTTTTCATATTTGCATTGACATGAAAAAAAAAACTATCCTCTTATATATAATGGTTGATATGTTGTTGTTTTAGTGGGTAAAATATTTCAACTTAGAATAAGTTGGAATAATTGATCCGTTATATAATTTCTCGAAAGAAAGTGGATAGTTAATAATAAATTAATAGCTTTTATATTATATGTGATGATTATTGTAATTTTATTTATTGATTATATTTTTTATATTAATTACCGACATAAAACAATTGATTCATTGTGTAATTTTTCTTTTTTATAAATACAAGTTAAGAATACGTGTCTAATTAATGTTACCCAAAATTTAAATAAAATCCATGACAATTATTTTTTTCATATTGTATACACTTCTATAATAAACATTAAAACATGAGACCATAAAATAGATATAGTATAAATTATTTACAGTTGAAATAACTCAAACCTATCATGTTAAGGTTCAATATATATATATAATTCTAATGGATTATTAAGGAAAGTGGTGAAAACAACGTATATTAGACAAATTGGAGTACTATTAATTGATTGTCTTTGTAAGTGTGTACAATAACTCATGACTCCGAATGCCTGTCAAGTTATAAAAAGATAAATTATCCTCATACGAGTGGCTGGAATTAATCTCTACTTTTGCCAAATTGCCATCAGACACTACTTTTACAATTATCATTACTCATTCATTACCCTATCATATGTTACTTCTTCTACGTACCAAGAAGAAACTCCGCAAGTTCTTAATTATTGTTTTCTCTTCTTAAAATTTCCCCCGGACGGCCTTTTCGTGCCTTGGTGGTTTTCTTGCTGTGTGTATAAGTATAACAAGATATATTGTGTGGATTGCATGCATGAAATTTTGTTATATTTTTCCGTTAGCATTAAAATTGGCTAAAGTTAAAGAGAGTAAATTAATTTGAATCAGCATGAATGATTTCATGCTAACAACCCAATCGGACTTGCAATTTTAAGAGGATATATAGTTATTTAGAATAATAGTATTAATTATCATGCGCGGAACTAGAATGCTCCGTATGGAGGGTTAAAAAAAATTTTGAAGTAAATTTTCTACTTTATGAAATGATTGGGAAAAAATATTTGCTTTTTAGAGCATCAATACCTATATACATATATAATATATACACACATGAATGAACTTAAAAAACTCCTAAATGAGAGGTGGCTATAGATTTAAACTAAACATTTTCAATGTAATCTACGGTGGGGGCTAAATATTTATTCTTTGAGGGGCCGGCTCATAAATACAGATATAGTATGTATAAGAAAAAAAAAATTTTGTCAGGGGTGGTGGCCTTGACACTAGTGAACGTAGTTACTCTCCTGAGTATTATCTATTCTAGTTTTTTTTTAAGAAATTTTAGAAATTTAAGAATTGGATAAATTTGAAACAATTTAAAAAAATAATCAATCAAATTAATTTGAAACACTTTTAAAAATTAGGACATGTTCAAAATTTTGATTAAAAATTTGGATAGATAATATTTTGCTTACTAGCAGGTTTTTTATATTAGAAATTAAAATGTGAATAAGTTCAACTTTTTCATTGTGAAAGAATTATCATTTTCATAGGAAAGCAGAAAAAAAAAGAGTGAAATTTTAATTAATTAACTTGAACTTGTATTATCAATGAGATTTAAACTTCTTATATCATAAAAAATGGCAAAACCCATATCTAAGTCCCTGTGCTTTCATTTTTTTTATATTGGGTCTCTGTACTTTTATTTATAAAAATCAAGTCCCTGTACTTTTATTTTCATCAACATTGAGTCATTCAGTTAGCTGATTTTAACAGTGTTATAACTGAGGGACTCAATTTTGATAAATCTGAAAGTGCAGGGACCCAATTTCGATAAAAAAGAAAGTGTAAGGACTCAATTTTGAAATATTTAAATTTAGTTTTTATAATTAATTTTCACTATTATTTTAAAACGTAAGTGTTTGTGTGTATATATATATTCAACTTTTTATTCCATTTGGTTTAAGTCATAAAATCGAAATCAAAAACAAAAAAATTTACACTTATATATATATATATATATATATATATATATATATATATTGCAATAATTAAAATTCAATATAAAATAAAAATTTATTAGTCAAATTTGGGTTCTTTATACTTTTATTTTTATCAAAATTGAGTCTCTATATTTTTACTTTGATCAAAATTGGGTCCCTGCACTTTGAGATTTATCAAAATTGAGTCATTCGGTTATAACATCGTTAAAATTAGCTAACTGAAGGACTCAATGTTGATGAAAATAAAAGTGTAGAAACTTGATTTTTATAAATAAAAGTACATGAACCTAATGTCAAAAAAAATAAAAATACAGAAAAATTTGAGTATGGGTTTTATCTAAAAAAATCTACCGATGCATGTCACTGTTTACAACACCCAAAATCACATGTATTACTACTCACCGTATCATTAATTGCAAGTAGTTGCAACTCTGTCTAAAAATTAGTTAAACACTGGAATACATAGCTTTCTAATACTCGTGAAAGCTTTTAGCCTTTGGTTATATGATACTACTCAAAAGTTGTGGTTGAACAAGGTTGTTGGTGGACTAATTATGTATTTAATTACTTATCGAGATCTTTGAAGCCACGTGGCGTTTCTCCCTCAACATCTCTTTATTTAATTACTACTATTATTTTATTTTAATTAATTTAGCCGGAGAAATTTCTACAACACATATCACGCCATGCCAGCCTTACAGCATGACTTTTTCTTTAAATTTTATTTAATATATGAAATTGTATGTGATACCTATGAAATTTTATTTAACGATATGAGTGCTATATCATATCAAAAAAAAAAAAAAACGATATGAGTGCTATATACTAGTATGTATTAAGATGTTAGTACTTGATCAAGTAACAAACTAATCAAGTTTTTGTTTTCCTTTTTATGTCCACGAATCATTAATGAGTTTTGTCATTTTACATAGGAATAATAGTCTTTTATATTCTTATCTTTTCACCAAATTTCAATTTTATCTTAACATTTGAATTGTTTCAGTTTACTCCGTCATGTTTGCAAATTGTTTCAAATATATCAAATCATTTATCTTCTGTTTCAAATCTATTCAATCATGTAATTTTTACTGATATGTTCAACATCTAACGGTGCCACTTGGAACCATTTTGTACACGTGGCACCATTCAAAATCTGGCATGTCAGCATTAGATAGATTTGAAACAATTCGCAAACATGACGGAGCAAACTGAAATAATTCAAAGGTTAGGATAGAATTGAAATTTGGTGGAAATGTGAGGATATAAGAGACTATTATCCCTTTTACACAGGATTTGTTGTCAAAAAAAATTGGTAGAGCATTTGATAAAATGAATTCCAATAACCTAACCTTCGTTCGAGCTTTTCAAATTAATTTTGCCTATATATCATATATGTACATGACAGCTCATTTTCAATAATTCAATTAGTACTAGTTGGAAGGAAAAAAAAAAAAAAACCACACACACATGCGTACCGCATATATATAATCTAAATTTTGATATGAAAAATTAACCTTTTGATTCATATGGATCGCATTCATATAAATTTATCTATTTCTGAATTGTAAAATGTTTTTAATAAAATATGTGTATACATGAATTGGATCATAGCTAGTGACATTTTTTCCTTTATGAGAATAACTAATGTTTTGAAAATTACATCAATATTGAGCCAGAAGATATTTTTTTTTTATAAGTATCACCTGCAAGTATTTAAGGCATTTTGGATCTAGATCACTTTGAGGAACCGACGTTCAGTTGTGACTCATTTAAGTTCTTTATCATTTTCTAACGAAAGGTGAGGCTTAAATTCAAAACTTCTTCCTAAAAATAGAATGACTTTCTCTTTGTATCAACTTTCACGGTAAGATTAATTTGTTTTTTTTATAGGTATTGACTATAGAGATATCCTAGGCCTTTTAAATCCAGATTAATCAACTGCGAGAGAGCCAGCTTCCATCTATGGTCCATTTTAAAAAATCAATGAATGATTCAACGATTTATATATGAAAAAATAGAAAATAATAAAAAAATAGAACCGATTTAATAAGAAAATAAATTTAAATTGTTAAAAATGATCAAATTAAATTAAATAGTTTTGATATTTTATAAAACATTGATAAGTATATATCGGTGTTACTCAATTGATCAAATAGATTAATTAAACTGTGTAATTCAATCTTTCAGCTTTTGGTATGATTTTTAAAACATTAATAATGTTTTTTTATAATGTTAAAGTGAAAAAACTTTAAATTTTTTGGTACTTTCAATTTATTTTCTAATTCGTTGAGTGTAATTTAATTGACGATAAAAGTGGAATTGAAAAAAGATTATGTGTGTAAAATGATGGAAAAAAAAATATTTTTTCTCATAATTTTAAGCATATTTTTACATTTTAAATTTTATCAATTTCTTTTAACATTTTTTTTGTTTTGTTTCAAATTTAGCTAAGATGGTGTATATATGTGTCGTATGTCTTTAATGACGTGTCATATATTATCACAAATTACATGCATGATGTTTTCATTATATGTTTAAAAATTTTTAGACATAACTTTTAATAAATTTTCAAGTATTTTTTTTATCCTCTTTTCAATAAAAAAAGTATTATTTTTTTTCAAAAAAAACGTTATTAATTTCATCTAGTTAATTAGTAATAGATTCATGAGACACTTATGTACATAACATATACTATTACAATCGGCTTAAATGAGGGCTATTTGGTTCAGCGATAGACGATAGTGATAATTTTTTAGCAACCAAAAACTAACTGTCAATGATTAAAAATTAGCAATCAATGTTTAACAGTGCAATATATAAAAGGATTTTTGGTAATTCGGCGGTTAAAATAATAATGAAGTTGTAAAATTACAAATAAGGACATTTACGTGTTATGATATAAAATAAGAATATTATATTTAAAAAAAAATAGTACATGTGTGCATCTACATATGATCGAATATTTAAAAATGAATTATATTAGGAAATTGGAGAGAAAATTTAATCCATTGATAAGATTTAATTTATTTTTATACTCTTGATAATGACATTAAATATAAATTATACATACGTACATACATATAAACGTACATACATATATATGAGTAAAATTCTAGTTTTCACTTTCTTTATAGGTAAAATCTATTTCCAAGTCCCTGTACTTTCATTTTTTTTTGACATTGGGTCCCTATATGCAACGCCTCAAATTTAAAACCAATTATACATATACTTAGTATATACATTGTAAAAATATTAACTTTATCATATACTCATATTTTATATAAATATAATTTAGTAATAATATCATAATGATAAAAACACTTTTCCCTAAAATCGCCGGAGTCTAGCCACATAGAGCTCTACCAAATCTAGTCTTCCCTTTCTTTTTGATTTTTCTGCAATACTGGATTATTGAGGAAAATAGTGAGCTTGATGCTCAGTGAGAAAAATAAGCATAAATATAACTATAATTAACTCAAATATTTGAAGTCTTTTCTAAGACTTCTATGTTTACTGGCATACTATGTCAGTTTATATTAATTTATTAGATCATATAAATATACTCAGCACAACAGATAAATTTACAACGTATAACAAATTTAGAACATAATTCATAATCCACACAATTTAATTCACCAACAATATCAAATTCAACAAATTCTAAATTTATCAATCAAACAAACAGGTTCTATTTCACAAGCATATTTCCATCATTTCACAATCCCAATCAATTCACAATTCTTCCAATCTCAATCAATCAAAATCTCAATTTAATCAATTTCACACCATAATGACAATTCAACTATATACACATGAAACATCAAAATTCACAAACTTAATCATAAAATCGGGCTGATGACTCATCCTCACCAAATCATTTTTCTCATTCTTTCACATATATAAATAGGTGGCCACCGATGAGACTATCCCACCGGCTCAGTCTCACCATCTTTCGACAGGTAGCTATCCCACCGGCTCAGCTTACCCGAAACACACAACCCTTTTTTTCCCTAGTCAACCATGTCCATTTCAAACATAATCACAATCAATTCAACTCACAATACATCACAATTTCTCAGTCCAGCTCACAAATTCACAAGTCAACCAATTCTACATCACAGCACATCATAATTAATTTTTATAACTGGTTAAATCATCTAAAAGAAAGGTTAAAGGAGAGGTAACCCGATCGATCACATCTTTTTTGAATTTCTCATCTTTTCATTTGGAACAACCTCTTGTTGTCCAATTACAAATCATTCATTTTCCATCATCTTTTAGGCTACCAATTTTTAACCAGTCATTTAGACAATCAACTCATTAATAATTTCATAAATCAATCAATCTCAACTCATTCAAATATCATTCTTCCACACCTAATCTTCTAGTTATAAAATTATTTCTACTCAATATACACAAATTTAATTAATCATTTAAATATTTACTTATATTCCATATCACAAATAATTTTTCATTATTTTATAATTCACCAATTAAATTATATATTTTACTAATATCAATTCAATCTATCAAAAATATAATAAATAAGCACACATAGAAATTTTTTATTTAATATACCCAAAATTAATTAATTAATTAATTAGTTACCCATTTAATATACCATAATAATTAAATCCAACTATTTATTTCTATGTCACACAACAAATACATACCAACATTTAGCATGCAAAACTCAATAATTCAGGGGTACAACCGGGGTACCCTCACACACACAAAAATACTTATTTCCTCACCTGACTAGCGATCACTTTCCATTTGCTTCAATCCCGATGCTCTTTATCCAAAACCTATATAAATTCATGTCCAACATAATTTTTACTAATTTTTTGGGACACAATTATTATTCAAATTATTTATTTAAAAACACCGCTAAAATTATATAAAAAGGCTTTTAGAGATTACCGGCATCTAATCTCTAAATTTCGATTGCACCATTAAGATCAGCACAAAAAATCGAGCCCCGCACATTTTATCGATGAATAGTAACCTATGAATAGTAACCGTATGTGTGAACAGTATCATATAAATGAACAGTACGTATGTATGCATAGCACTCATGAATAGTAACCATACGTGAATAGTACCGTGGGACCCACCTATATAAATGGTGTCAGAATTAAATTCTGAAAACACCAATAGACTCCTCTTAAGCTCTAGATTACAGATATATAATCAGTTCTATTAAATATTAAATGGATTTAATAGAAATTGAGAAATTCTATTTAGAATTTCTTACCTCAGATCTGTAAATTTCACCCGGTAAAACTCAGTAATATACCACTTAAAATGAAGGTGGAGAGACCAGGAATCCGTAGATACTAAAATCATTTGATTCTAACTCCATATGTGAAAGTTATGGGAGTTAGAAATTTGGGAGAGTGTTATATATATATATATATGAAACATAGAAGAAGAAGAAGAAGAACCACTTCTTCTTTCTTCTTTTCTTTATTTTTTTTAAAATGGTTAATTATCATTTTAATCCCTAGATATTTTTAAAAATTACAACTTAATCTTTATAAAAAAATTTCTTACAATTACATCCGGACTAAATTTTAAAAAATTTTCTTTAGTAAAAATTATATTTACAAATCCTCCAACATATATTTTATTATTATTATTATTATTATTATTATTATTATTATTATTATTATTATTATTATTTTGTTTTGGATGTTACATTGTACTTTTATTTATAAAAATCAAGTCCTTGCACTTTTATTTTTATTAACATTGAGTCCCTCGATTACTTAATTTTAACGGTCTTATAACTGAAAAACTCAATTTTGATCGATTAAAATTTACTCTTTATAATTAATTTTCACTATTATTTTAAAATATATATATATATATATATAATTCCAACTTTTTATTCGGTTTGGTTTAACAACTCCTAAAAACGAAATCAAAAACAAAAAATTTACACTTTTTTTAAATCGAACCAAATTGATTTATACTAAAAATTGAATCAAATCAAAGTGAAATGATTTTTAGGTATACATTAATTTTATTTGATTTAATTTAATTTAATTTTTTAAATTTTGATTTAGGAAGGTAGAAAAATTTATATTTTTTAAATCATACAAAACTAATATATACCTAAAAATCTTTTCAGTTTGATCTAATTTGATTTTAGTATGATATAATTTGGTTCAAAAAAAGTGTAAATTTTGTGTTTTTGGTTTCGGTTTTATGATTTGTCAAACCAACCCGAACCAAAAGTTAAATATATATATATTAATTAAAATTTTCAGTATAAAATAAAAATTTAAATTAATCAAAATGAGTCATTATACTTTTATTTTTATCAAAATTGAGTCCTTATACTTTTACTTTTATCGAAATTAAGTCATTGTACTTTTACTTTTATTGAAATTAAAATTTATCAGTTTGTTCCAATATTTTTATGTTTTATGTCAATTTTATCCAATTTAAAGAAGACACGTGTCACGTGTGTAACTACTACATGTTAACATTGTCAAGTTTGATCGAATTAACAAAATTTCAAAATATAAAATTAAAATTGAAAATTTATTAAAAGTTGTAAATAAATTAAATAATTTAGACAAGCCATCATAATATATAACATTTAATCATTTAATCGGTGAGACATTACACCAGGGATGGAACTATTCACACCGGTGCCGTGGCCACCGCCCCTTGGCCAAAAAAAATTAGTCATATATGACCCAAATATATAGATATCATCCCCTCAAAATACAAGTATTTGGTCCCTCAACACCCTCCTTTCCCTTTTTATACTCACCTCGCCCCCCTATCAGAACTTCTAGTTCCGCTCTGCATTACATGAAATTAAAAGTTAATACATGACACGTTATTAAAAAAAGTACACGTAATTTTTAAACCGGTTAAAACTAACATAAAATATAAAAAAAAACTAGAACAAGCTGAAAAAATTTAAAGTTTTTACTAAAACTAATAATTCACTTGAAGTCACTTAAAGTTTTGTTTAAAACAAATTATTTCCTTAATAACTTGGACAGTTAGATATTGAAATATTTTTATTTGCATATATCACCTATCTAATTTGTCTGCTTAATTAACTGACTTCACATACTTTCTCATGAAATTCAATAATATATATATATATATATAGAACGTCATTTAATGTATACCATTAGTAATCTGAATTAAACTCAAAATGAATATGCCAAATTCAAACTCTTCCAAGTTGTAATATGGGAACACGCTAAGTTAATGCATCTCAAGAAATCATAGATGAGTAGACTAGTGACCATTTTGAATGGAAAAGATTGAAATTAATTAAATTATAAGGTCAAACAAGAAACTCTATTTAGTGATGGAATGGCTAAAATCTCAAATGGTGAGGTGTTTTCGATTAGGGACACACACCTAAATGTTGTGGGTGTCAACTCAATTCATGCATGCATGCAGGCACCTAATAACAGTAATTAAAGAGGTCCCCTCTTCCCTCCCCACAAACCCAATTCCTTTTGTTCAAGTAACAATTAGTAGTTAGGTTGTAAAGCTGAGTCATTTGGGATTCACCATTTACATGTCTCATTTTAGATGCCCAAGTGCAAATTGACATTTTATAATATTTTATAGCAAAATGTAGACCAAGAAACGAAAAAGTTAATCTGTCAGTTGAGCAAAGTCTTCTACTCAAACAGTAGAACAGTATCGATGATCTTAATGGTGGGTGGCAAAAGGAATATGCGGTCTCGCTCATTTTTGCTCCTAATTTTTTGGCAAAAGTATTCAAATATTCAAAATACCCACCCATCAAAACAAAAATCTCATTGGAAGTCAAAAAAAAAAAAAAACACAAAAATCTCATTTATGGTAAAATGACTGTAACAAAAAAAACATATTAAAACATGTATTATTGACTAGTTAATAATATATCAAAATGACATCGTTTAAATAAAAATATAATATAAAATATATTGTTAAAGGTAAATAAATTTGAAACATTTTACATAATTTACGGATAAAACTAAAATGAAATTTAATTTAATTTTTTTATTCTTTTAATACAATAAAACGACTTTTCCTAATTTTTATTTAAACAAATATGCACATTTTCTCTCTTTTTTTTTTTATAATTAACGCTCATAATGAGGGCACATACACCCCTCTAAATATAATGATTTTAAATAGATATGCTATACTTTTCACATGACATTTAAAATAGGTAAAACCCAAAGATGGTTACTGAATTTTTATATTTTTATTCGGTTGATTATTCTACTTCATTAATTTCCTATTTAAATAATTCTTAAACTAATATTTTTGATAGCATTTAGTCTCTGTGTTCATTTTCAAAGACTTTTTTTTACTTAACACATTATTTTATAGTGGTCTTTAACTGAATTTTATAGAAATTGGCAACAATATAAAACAACATAAGAATTAACACCAAGTTAAATGCAAACAAATTCATGATAGTTATGCTAAGGACTGTGTGCATCAAAAATAATAGTTTGATGGTTTTTTAAATAACAAAAAAAAGTACAAGGACAAAATTAATTAAAACATATAAGTTGAGGGACAAATGATGGATTTTGCCTTTAAAATATCAGTTTTTTACATGAATATTACACAGTTGGATTACTTGTTTATTAGAAAAATTATAAGTCCGTGAATGAAAATTACATAACATGGGATACCTTTTTATAATTTTCTATATATAAATATAAGGAAATTTAGAATTATTATTTTATTTTTTTAACCATCTTTTTCACCATTAATTAAGTTAAGATATTGTATTTTTGATAAAATTAATGATAAATTCAGAATTACTTTGGTATAATTAAGCAAGTTTAGAAGGGACAGTAATATTATGATCTTTATAACAGAAAGCTTATATAATATTATTATAAAGTTAACAATATTCTAATCCTACCCAGCAAAAAACAAAAAATAAACAACTATTTTAATTCTTAAAACATAACGACGTGTATTTATAACTTTATTTAAATTCTTATTGTTAAGAAATTAATTTGAATTCATTACATTTCTAAATATCAATATACATACAATTATCAACAAAAAAATTAATATCTATTTAGAGTTTATTTTATTTCTATCCTAATTATATAATGATATTATTATATAACATTTATATACATTCAACTATCAACAAAAAAAACTGACATGTACTTCTGGATTTACAAATTAACTGATTTATTATAAAATATATAAATTTTATAAAAAAATTTCACAAACAATATGTTTTGCATGAAAACTAGTGTTGGACTATAATGCATGAAAACTCTTTTCTAATACAGTTTTCACGTTTCGGAACTTCTGAAAACCAATATTAAAGGTGTCAGAGTTATTTCTAAAATTTTTTAAAAAAATTCGTATTTGTTTCCATCGTTTCAAAAAAATTAGGAAACTCATTTCATAAAACAAAATACGTCTCCTTTTTAAAATATATAAAAACAAAACCTAATTTTAAAAGATTTAAAATAACTAAATCTAATTATATAGAATTAGAACTAGTGTGAATTAATACAAATATTCATTTTTCTCATTATTTTCAACAATCAAAACATAATATTTTAATTATTCTTTGAATACCTCTATTAAAAATTTAAATATTATATATCTATATTTTGATATTTTATATATGAAAAAAATATTTATTTTATATCTTCATTTGTATGAAATTCTATGGAGAATTAATAATTTTATATAAGGTTTTATTACAATAATATCTTATACCAGTGAAGGTTGGTACAGATGGTAAAGTCTTTCTGGTTTCAAAGAGAGGTCTCGAGTTCGAGCCTCGCTTTCTCTGGGAGAGGGCAAGGGGCTCGAATGGATCAAAACTAGGCGCCGACTCACTCGCAGTGGATTAGTCTGGATTCAAAGGGCCTGAGATACAACTGAGGCAATAACTATCAAAAAATATATATCTTATATAAATGTGTGTGTATATATGAAAAATTAAAATTTAACTATATTTTTAATATTTACATGTTTCTCCAACGTTTTGTTTCCTGCATTTTTTATAAGTATCGTTTTGTTTCATATCATTCCCGTACTATGTAGGGGACAGGTACGTAGAAACTACTGTGCGCATACATATATTCTTTTTGGATCGAGTAACAGCGCATCTATGGGAGGATTAGTGACGAAGCTAAAAAAATTTTTAGGAGGGGCCAATAATACCTAACACCTATTTATGTTATATGATATTTTTTTTCTTCATCAGAAAATATATATATATATGTAAATTTTTTTTTCAAGGTTAGAGGGCCCTCCCGCCCCCCTAACTCCATCACTGGGAGGTTCAATGTTTCAACATTCCATACATGTCTCATTTAATATTCAGTGGCTTTCAATTGTATTGAGTATGTTATAAGATATTGTAGTTGCTTTGATGTGTCATTAAAATTTTGAAAAATATAAATGCACACTAATTAGCTATAGCATCATCATTCTGAATCGCATATATATACATCTTTCTCCCAGCTGGACTTTATTTGTTTTTATCAAATTAAATTCGCGTATTAAAAGGGATGGTGATGTTTCTAGCCATATCATACAATTAGATATTGATGAAGTTTCTCCAATACTTAGTTAAGCTTAATTTTCATGTGTTCATCTTGGCTAGGAAAAACACTCTGACAATTCCCCCAATTTGATTTGCTTTAAAAAGAAAGACTTACCAACAAATCTAATATAGGATGATCGAATTTACACTTGAACTTGAGCTTAAAAAGGCTGCATAACATAGTACTAATAGGTAACAATAATAAAATTTCCAATATT
>CANYLF010145172.1:0-10003 GCA_948193215.1 Bocquillonia castaneifolia
AGTCAAAACTGAGTCAGATATCACATACTAAAGGATTCTTGCTGCTCATAAAACCAACCTTGTTTGAAAAAAATCTCCTTCATTACAATGTACATTTTGGAAGAAAACAAAAGGAGTTCAGTTTTCTTGATTTCTTATAGAGAAGGTTCTTTGTTCTTTGTGTGCGATCCTTGTATCCTGTAAATATCAACTTGGATATATCCTGTTCTAACCTACAATTCACGTTTTATTGTTTTCCTGTTTTATTTTTGCTTAGTGTTGTTGATTTCTTTGATTTTAGTTCATAAATCCATTGAATTCCTCATAAGCTTTTTTCTCTCTTTATTTTCTTGAGCCCTTGTTTAAATTTCCTCTCTTTGTTTTTTCTTATTACCTTGAAAGGATGAAGGTTCAAGTTCAAAATCTTCTATTAATTCTGTGAGAACGAAATGGAAGATTTCAGGGCATGAAGGGTCAAGTACTCATTCCAAAAGGCATTTGGAGAGGGGAAAAAGGAAAGTTTCTGATGATATTGGGAACACTTCTTTGGTTGAAACTTCTAGTGATGGACACAGACTTGTGAAGAAAAATTTTATAAGAGACAATATGGAGATTGTTTTGGATTCTAATCAAGAGAGCCACCCGATTAGAATAACTGACAGGGACATTCATGCTGCAGCTCCATCTGAATACAAAGATAGCCAAAAGAAAGTTAACACTTTTCAAATTAGGACATCTGATGCTACCTTGCATAAGTATGAGGCTTCTCCCACTCATGAAGTTTTTCATGAGAAGGCATCCAGTGAACTTGAAAGACCAGATAGTTGTCCTCTCACTCAGAACTTAGATGCCAATGTGAGTGAGTCAGATCAAGTTACTAGATTGCCTGCATCCATGGAGTTGTCATGTGTTATATGTTGGACAGAATTCAGTTCAAGTAGAGGTGTTTTGCCATGTGGGCATCGGTTTTGTTACTCATGCATCCAAAACTGGGCTGATCATATGGTATGTATTCTCTCTTTATTTGATTCTGTCCCTCTATTTACTGTCATAAACTTAATTAAACTTTATATTGTGACTATTCAGTTTAATGAAATAGCTTGATTGTGCAACAAAATGATTTGAAAAAAACCCTCTTTTCAATTTTCAAGTAGGAAATTCTCAAAACTGTCCATGCACTTCTATTAGTTTAGCTCATCTTTTTGGATATAGCTATTATTCTTTTAGATGCAAGTGATTTCTTTCTTTCTTTCGTTCTTTCATTTTTTAGTGTTATTATGTAGCCAAATCATGACGTGTTCTTCATTTTATTGCTATGCGCCCTCTAGTAAATCACCTTTTTAATTTTGTTTCCTACTGCTGATGCGATTTGCAGATTTCAAGTGGGAAAATTTCAACATGCCCTTTGTGCAAGACAAGTTTCAATTGCATTACTAAAGTGGAGGATGCAGCTACTTCTGATCAAACAATTTATTCTCAAACTATTCCTTGTGCCTCCTCAACAGCAAATATTTTAATGTTAAACTGTCAAGAAAGATCCGTATTTGGTGTGGAGGTAATATTCATGTCATTACTAGTACACCTCTAAGCTTTTTTATTCTTCTCATCTGTGCATATTCTCACTCAGAGGTCCTATAATCATATTTTTACAATGCTTTAAATCCTTTTCTTGATATAATTCTTGTTGCTAAATCTTTTAGTTTTTTCTTACTTAACAGCCTTCTTCAGCAACTGTTTGTGGTGAATGCTCTTGCCGGGAGCCTGAGGATCTTCTTATTTACTGTGATCACTGCCAGATACGATGCATTCATATCTATTGCCTGGACCCTCCTTTGTTACCATGGACATGCAGTCAATGTAAGGATCTCAGCAGACTATATTATCACACCCGATAATTTCTTTCTCAGGAATACATCCTACTGGCTACTGCAAGAACCTGCACTTATATGCCTGCAATGCATTTTAGCTTTAGTGCTTCTCTTGCAGTTTTGATCTCTAGCGTCACAGAATCAATTTGTGTCTCCTTTTCTATTTAAAAGGTCGTGCTTATTATTAGGATCAACTGAATCTTGTCACAGTTAGTCCTGTAACTTATTGACTAATTCTTTCAACATAGTGCATAGCCCTTCTTTTTGTGACTGAATGCAGATCAGCTGAAAGTCACAACATGCTCCACTCTTACACCTGATAATTACATGTCTTCCGAAACTCTCAGAAAAGCATTTTGGAGTCGGAGTTTGTGCTGTTATGTTATCCCAGTGTACATTCTTTTTTATAGCATCAACCCTTGCTAATAAGATCCTTTAGGAAAGCAATATGTTATTTGAATTATTGACTGCTGCTGATTCTGTTCATGCTTGTGCAATAATCTTGTGTGTTTCCTGAGGAAATAGTGTCAGTAGCCATTGCCACAGCAATCATAACTTCGGAGGTCTCTTAAGAAGTTTGATGAATTTTTGTGGATTCCTAGACTGATGAATATGAGGTTTCCTAGTTCATCTTTTGTATCATTGATGCTGATTTTGTTGCAATATTATTATACTCTTGGTGCATGGGTAAATTACAGATTACTTATTGAAGTTTACTCAAATTTACTCAAATGCTATGTACACTTGTGACTCGAGCCCATTTGTAACTTATTTAATTTAAAGTTAAAGATTCCGCCAGACAGTGCCAAAAAATGGAGGAATCTTCCTACTATAATATTTGTGTTATAGATTTAGTCTCAGTGGTATGTCAAATCTAATGCAGATACAGATCTTGTTAGTATTATTTTTACATTACTTAAGAACTAACAAGTTTCTACTTTTCCAAAATAAAAGCTTTCTTCTATATGCAAGTTGATAACTATGTAGCGAGGAATTTAATAAATTTAGATCTGTATATTGCATCTAAAAGATTTATAAATATTTCAGAACCTGTTCTTTATAGGATCCATCTTTAAACCAGCTTGGCATGTTGATGATGAAAGCTAATGCTTTTACCAACCAAAACATGCCTAAATTAATAATTTGTCTGTAACTGGGCCTCTGAAGTAAATTCCACTGTACAAATTCATTAGCTCCGCCATAGTGGACGACAGAACACTGTTGAAACTCTGTTGATTTGTCTCTGAGTTAGTTATAAATTTAGAGTAATTATTATATTTAGCAAATTATTTAATTATTATTTCTCCCAACTTGAGATTCCTATATCACTGTAGTGGGACCTTCCCAAAGAGAGATTGCTAGCCGATTTAGTGCAAATTCATTTAATTTGACAAATTAGACTCATCAATTATCAGATAAATAGGGTGGGGACTCTTAATTATTAGATGAATTAGGCCACTCCGGTTTTTCATCCTCAGTTCCTTGCATTGCATTCCATGCACATTTATCTAATGATACTTTAGTTACTATCCATCTTGAGAATATGGCATTTTTATTTCATATGATATTTGTGGAAAGGGAGCTTCGAAGTTTGAATTCTAACCTTCTTACAGTTACCATCTAGATTCTGCGGGTATGCATAAGATTTCTAGCCATTTGGTTGCATTATAAGGTCCTTTCCCTTGCATTTTATTTATCCATTGCCCCTCAAAGCTGCATTAAGATTTATAGCTACGTTTATTCTTTACAACTGCTGTGCTAAGTTCTCTTCTTTTTGCACCAATCTCATTAAAATTTCATCATTCTTGTTATGAAAAATATTAGACAAAATAATGCTAATACTTTCTTTCACGCAAGTCCAGTAGAGTAGGGTTGTTATATGCAGTAACTCAATAATTAATAACTCTTAATTTAGTTTTTTGGCTGCTTCTGTTTTTAGGCTAGGCTGTCTTTAACTAGCTACTACAGGGTAGTGAAAACCTTTCTGGTGGTTTGTACCATATATAAACAAGATAAAATAGAAATGATAAGACAAAAATTCATATAAAACCTTTGAACTTTCCTATAGAATTATAGCCATTGCTTATATGAAAGGTTGCTAGTTGCTATAATTATTTTCAATTTTAATTTATACCTTTATTTTTATCAGTTTTGAGTAATCACAGCTGAAGACAAAGGTCTTGTAAGAAACAAGATCTACATCACACATGAGATTTTATTCTTTGTTTGCTTGTCTAATTAGACCTTGCACATGATGCTTCTAATCACTGTGTTGCAAAAACATTAAAATTATGTTTTTTTCCCCTGATGAAACAAACCTTTTTCTGCAGTACTATATATCTATTATGTGTGGACACTAAGATATGCAGTGGGAATTAATGTACACTTGACATTTTTTTTCTTAAAGGATGTTAAATAATTTTGAGCCTTTGAACCCCATGGCCATGATTAATACCCACAATCAGATCTTCATTTTAGTGTTCAAACAATTGCCACATCATGACCAACTTTTCATGTCTTGTCTTTTATTCATATTCCAGCTTCTTATCTATTTTCTTTTACTTGTTTTTATTTTCATATTAAAAAGCAGTCTACTTTTGCTTCTTTATTTCTTTATCTCAACTTTGTTGTTCTAATTTTCATCTCTCCTTATCAGCTTAGATTAGAGAATTAAGCACCTTATGGAAAATATCATCAGCATGTACTCTTTCGGTAAACGTTTATCAATATTTTCTTTTTAGTACATAGCTTTTATTATGTGGACAAAATTAAAGTAAGATATCTGATTTGTGTGGAAAATTAGAATAAATACAGTAAGGTCAGCGCCCTCCACTATTGGGAATTGGCTATATTTCGAGAATTCTTTCACATTGAGATTATGAGCCATGACAGGAGAATTTTCATTTGAACTGCCTTTGAAATTATTGGTTCTTGGACTAATTTGTTTTCTCCTTAAAATTTTTGGAGCTATAATGTCAAATTTTAATTTCTAGGAACTCTTTGCTTTGTTTTTTTTTTTTTTTTGTCTCTTAGTTAACTGAAATTTAATCAAGTTTCAATTTAAGACCTCACAAGTCTTGAGACAAACTCACTCAATCCCACTAAACAAAAACCTTGTTCCTATGATTTTACCTATCTCAAACTCCTAGGTCTAAAGGAACAAAGACATATTTCCGTAAGGAAATCTAGTAATTAAAATGGGAAGCATATCCTCTTCATTTTTTATGACAAGCAAGCTTAGGCATGGGGCTAATTACTTAAAGAAAAAAAAAAAAAAATCTTTGAAACATGACAGCTACCATCTACAACTATTTCGTTTTACCCTACTTTATTAATACTAATTTGTTGTTTCTAACATTGACTATCAAACTTCTCCAATTTTTTTTTTTCTGCTGACAGTTGTTGACAAAATATATTTATGTTATGATGAACCAAGTATTAATTATTTTACAATAACCATGATTTTAGGATGCTGCAGTAATCTCAGCTACATGGTCTGTGCCATGAAATATTGATAAGGGAAAAGAACAAGAAACATAAAATTCTACCTTCTTTTAGAGCATCCATTTCAAGGAGGAATCCACACCCCACAAAAATATGTGGTATGTATGATTATTATTACTACTTAGTATATTTTTTGATATGAATATTCCATGGAATTTTACCTTTCCAAGAAGTGATTTAAAGTTTAGAATTTTCAAGATAACCATTGGAATGATGCTTTTCCCCCCCTTTGTATATGCTGATATGTCAACTGTCATAAATTGAAACAAACAAAAACAAAAACTTATGGAGTTCTTTGCACCATACAGTCATCATATATAGATAATCAAGAAAACTAAAGGGCTCAATTAACATTCTTTTTTATTTCCTATAAAACATAGTTTGGTTCACAACTAAAAACAAGAAAACAAGGGAATTAACTAAACCCTCTTACTTACAGCAGTAACTGATGTTTTTTAAGGTAAAACAAGAAGACACTAAAAAGCATAAGTTCTGCTCTTTGGAGAATCAGCAATTTTCAAAGTGTCTTCAATGAGCTTTCTAGCCTTCCTGCTTCTAATCTCAACTCTCATACTATCACTTTTTTCAATTTTATCATAAGGTTTCTTCATCTTCAATGACCTTATTTTTGACTTCAAAGTCACTACCAATCTCTCCAATCCCAGCATCACCATGGCTATTAATAAAAAAACCTGCTTAACAAATAACAAACAAGTCAAGTGTTAGCTAGCAACTAGAAGCAAGTGAAAAATACACACAAAACACAGTAAAGAAAGAGGCAGAAAAGAAACCTTTTAAAAAGGAGTAGAGGAGTTGAAGTAGAAGTAGAAGTAGAAGGGAAATTGCAAGGACTTTGTATGGAGGTAATTGTAGAGTTGGAGAATGACAAAATTTGGC
Organism: Bocquillonia castaneifolia; assembly: GCA_948193215.1. NCBI lineage: Eukaryota > Viridiplantae > Streptophyta > Magnoliopsida > Malpighiales > Euphorbiaceae > Bocquillonia > Bocquillonia castaneifolia. The sequence goes on from CANYLF010145172.1 coordinate 6,249, forward strand.
TGCCAGAAATTAAGAAGGCGAAAGGGAGAGAAGAGGAAGTAGAAATTAGAAGAACAAGTAAAAGAGCTGATATGAATGAATTGCAACGGTTGGCAGTCACATTGGGGTAAGTAGTAGTATAATTAATTAGGATATTGGAAGGCAGACCAAGCAAAAATAATTAGAGCTAACACCACACCTCACTTTCTTGTGGTGAATATACTACTGCTTTACCTTGCTGCTCTCTTGCTTACTTATAGTACTGCCATGATATTTTTTTAATTGAAATGTGGGTTATTTTTCTTTGATTTCTGAAAAAAAATTGTGGGTTTTATTTATTTGTGATTTAGATGAGTTTTGGTGCAAGGGGACTTATGATTGCTTATTTATTGATTAGATGGTGCCATATTTTGTTTCTCATAAACGAAATATGTGTTTTGATTTTATAAAAAATAGTTGGACAATTCTTGAAAATTTTCATTGAAAATGAATCATTTTTTTTTTTTACAATTTTATGAAATATTGTTTAATTTGTTGCAACTAAAGAAAATTATACTTTTCATTTCTTGTTTAATAAAAATTTTAAAAAAATTGAATATAATAGTCAAAAAATAAAATTCAATACCGAAGATAAATGTCTATATTTATAAGTGAAACTCTTGCTCAAAATTCTTTAATAATGTATTTAATATAACTGAATTTCACAAAAATTTATGAAATTCATTTCTATAATTTGTGTTTAGTATAGATAAAAAATCTTTTATTAATTCATTTTATCAAATCATTTGGAAATAAATTAGATTTAGAGCTAAACATAGGATAAGTGACCTAAGCTGTGCAAGAATTTAGAGCTAAAATGAGCCTAAATATGTTAGTGTGCCAGTTAAAAGATCAATATATAGATTTGGCCAATTTCAAGAACTAATTTAAAGCTCCTTTTATTTTATTTTTTTTTTAAAAAAAGAGAACTATTAGATTAACATCTAGTTTGTCTCACAGCGAACAATGAGGAAATCTTCTAACAAAAAAAAAAAAAAAATGGAAATCTCAGGCGCCAAAAATTAAAACGGTATATTGACTTTTCTAATTTCTTTGTTTGTGTTGCTGAGAAAACAAGCACAAATAAATGCACTTTTGGGTATTGCACGTACACAATTACTCCCTCCGTTTCAAAATATCAGTCTTTTAAGATTATACACATATATTAAGGAAGCTATTAATTAGTCTAAATTTTAGGGAAAAAATGATTAAAATGACTAAATTACCATTTTATAGAGATTTGTAATTTTAATTTTATATGTTATGTAAAGTAGTAATAAGTAATAAAGTGTGGGGGTGTGGGGATAAAAGTGAAAAAAGAGCATTTAATGTTGTATTGGTATTTGAAAGTGACTGATATTTTGAAACAAATGACATTTTCTAAAAGGACTAATATTTTGAAACGGAGGGAGTACTTACTAAGCATTTACAAAAAAGAATTGACATTTTTAAGAGCAAAAGCATTTGGATATAATCAATTAAAAAGAAGGTAAAAAAAAAGAAGAGATAACATCACTTTATAAATACTTTCAAGTTGTTGTTGATATTCTCCAAAATGACTAAAATGGATACATATTTTATTTAAAATAAAATACAATATATTTTTTTAAAAAAATAAATGAAATCAATATAATAATAATAATCATAAAATAATAAATTCTATTATTAGTAAATAACTATATTATTTAAATAAAATTTAAATTTATTTTTAACCTTATAAAATTATAATTAATATAATAAATATATTGCATATTAAATTATTACAAAATATATAATTAATTTTATAAAGAATAATAATCGATAGATATAATTTTTATGAATCTATTAAAAATTATAATCATAGAATTAATATTGTCAAAAAAATATAATTATAGAATCATTCATATTAAAAAAAAATAGCCTATGAAATTTACCTTATATAAGAAGGTTAATTTTGTAAGTAAAAATAATTGTAGACATCTGTTCCTAAAAAAGCTCCAAAATGGAGCAGATAAAATCTGCAGCATATATTCTCTAAAAAAAACTAATAGCTGCAGATATGCATTCCTCACCAAACACCTAATAGGAGCATATTTGGATAAAAAAAGTTATCCGCTAGTAAATCTGTCAAACCAAACACCCACTTAATTTAATGAAAATTATAAATATAATTTTTGATCCCTTAGCCAATAGGCAAAGGAAAGGGATTTATGTTTCTTATCATTTGGGTTCAAATCAATGATTTCAAAATTTATCACAAATATTTCAACCATTAAACTATGCAAGAGAAATAAATGCTTCGTTTAGTTCAGCTGTAGCAAGTGGTTGATAGCAAATAGTCACAAGTAGATAGCAACCAACTGATATATACCAGTGTTTGGTGACCACTTTTAAACTGTTATTGATATTCTACGAAATTATTAAAATAGATACATATTTTATTTAAAATAAAATATAATTTATTTTTAAAAACATTAATTTTATAAAAAAAGCTAAATGAAATCAATAAAATAATTATAAAACAATAAATTCTATTATTAATAAACAACTATATTATTCAAATAAAATTTATTTTTATTTTTAACCTTATAAAATTATAATTAATAATAAATATATTACATATTAAATTATTATAAAATATATAATTAATTTTACAAAAATAATGATCAATAGTGGACATAATTCTTACGTTGTTGATTTGTTTGATTTTTGTGGCTAATTTTCCATGTCAACCATCTCTTACATGTCATGTCATGTCTTACGTGGCTGCTGAAAACCCTAAACCTTAAAAAAATACTAAATTTTCAATTTTCTAATTTTTTTCCAGTAGCTACCTAGAACTTGACATGGTATGTAAGAGCTAGTTGACATGAAAAATGTGTAGAAAATATACTCTCTTTGTTCACCATTGGGGATGGAAAAACGGACCCTACCCATGAGTACCCACCCAAATCCTACCCGGTCAAATAGGGTTATACCCGGTTTGACCGGGTAATGGGTACGATAGTATCCATACCCAAAAAATATTATAGGGAATAGGTAGGATATGGATAATACGCTACCTTACCCATATCCATACCCTACCCAAATTATTGGGCTTTACCCATGCCCATACCCATACCCATACCCATTACCCATTAATATATATATACATATATATACCTATAATATATATAAAAGCACGGATGTTGGGGGAACTTTTGAACTGACTAAAATACCCTCACTATTTTAATGTAAAGACAAAATTTACCATTATCATAATCTTTAAAACAGTAGGATTATGTAATTATTTTTACACTTATTTAGAGTCTATTTAGTGTTCAATTTAATTTATTTAAGTTCTATTTGGAGTAGGAATAGGGATTCATTAGTTTTTTTATTTAATTTTGGATTTATATTAATTGTTTGTGCTTTCTTATGAAATTCGGATTTTTAACATCAAATTTACAGTCTGACAGTATAACAACTTTGATGGGGCATAACTTGAGCTAAAAGACTCGAAATTAGATGATTCAAAAGCCTAAATTCAAGAGAAAATCGAGATCTACAACTTTTATGAAGAAGTCGTGGCCGTTTAGAGACTGTAAGAACTTGAAAATTGAGTCCCAAATCAAATACTATGTGCATTATAATTAGGAAAAATCTAAATTTTACAAGGATTTATTATTTGGATAATTGAAATAAGTCCTAATCATTCTAGGATTTGTGAGTTGTATAAAGTCCTATTTGAAGTAGGAATAAGGATTGGTTAGTTTTTT
>CANYLF010145350.1:0-13289 GCA_948193215.1 Bocquillonia castaneifolia
CCGGGTCTACCGATTACCCGGACTTACCAAATATACCAAACACAGCAACAACACCATTATCATTCATATTTTACATTATTCAATTTATCGCACTATTTCCATCTATTAAATATACTTATTTAAAGTCTCGAACAGTCCACAACAGTCCGAATAAAAAGAATCCAGTTAAACAGTCTAATAGTCCTAAAACTCATTTTAATTAATCCGATAATTAAAATTATCCAATTCGATATCAATTGAACTTAATTATAACCTTTATAAAATGTTAACAACATATAAAACATCTAGATAATCAAATTAGACGCTTAACACGTATTTCAAGAAATTTCATAAACCGATATTTAACTTCCGGGATTTTTAATTCGAAAACCGTAAAGAATTAGATCGACTCATAGTTATGAAAGTTGCTCAGAATAATTTTAGATAATTTTTAAAAATATTTTCGGGCTCGTCGGAGATGGGATCCACTGCCACCACAGATGGCGGCGCGTGGGATCCACCTCCCACCGTCTGTGGTGGCCGGAGTACCAGCCAGCCTCCGCCAACCACCCAGAACTGATCGTCACTCACTCCAAAGTACGTTCCCAGCCTTCACGCGCCTCCAGCTGCCACAGTTTATGCAGATCGAGGCAAAATAGCCTCACCGGCCCGAAAACTTCCCCTTCTCCGTTCACCGGTTTCTGGTGACTGTTGGGATCGCGTTCAGGTCTTATTCCCCTTATTTTTCGACGATCTACTCATTGGTAAGCTCCATTTGGCTTGATATTGGCTAGAAAAGGGTTGTTCGACGATGGCTGGTTCTTTCGTCACTTTTGAGGCTTCATTCGTACAAACCCGGCCAAATCGCGGGATGATTTTGGTTTCAAAATGACGAGGGGGTCATAAGCTTAATTTGGTATATTGGGTGTTGGGTTTAATGGCCGGAAAACAATGGTTGGACCTTGGAACCGTCGGGGTGCTACAGTGGCCGTCTAGAGAGATTTTAGGTACTGTAGAAGCTATTTGGTTTTCCAAGTTTTCTTACAAATAAACCCATCAGACGATTTTGGTTATATAAAACCAAGTTTTCTAGTTTGCATATAGGTCCTTTTTGTCAATTAAAAATTTTTCTTGACTCGGTTTCCTCCTATATTTTTATGGTAAGCTCGGGAATATAAATAACATGTCCATGCAAATTTCTAGCTTAAACAGACATCGTTTACTATTATTTTTAATTATAAAAGATTAAAACTTAATAAATCCATATTATTAATTCCCGAGGTAGAAATTAAATTAACGAGGATCACGGGTATTACAAAACTTGAAGAATTTCAATTTATAATTGAACAATTTAGAGAGATAGTAAAAAGAGAGTTTCATTTTTTTTAGTTGGAATGAAATGAAAATGGCGTGAATATGATGAGACAGTAAATAGCTGTCATTTTTTATCTTTTATTAAAAAAAGTAGGTATTTTATGTAAATGTTTTAGAGGCATGGGTGTTAATATCTAAAAAGGTAGGTATTTTAGCAATTTTGATAACTATTTTAATGCTTTTAGGTTTAAGTAAAAATTTCCCATTTCACTTCACCATCATTTATGTCAACTAGGCCCATTTTAGTTTACTTGTGCACCTAGTTGAATCTTATCATATTGAATAATAATCTTTAAAAAAAAATTCATGTATCATATATATAAGATATTAGCCTACAATTTCAGCAAATTTTGGCCACCACATGTCAGTATTTACAAATCTATTTTCATTATAAAAGCAACATGCAATAACCATTCATGAGTTACATGAGCAGAAATACACACGCACATATATATTATGGAATAATGAGAGTTCTTATTATAAAATTATAAATTCCAATTTGTATTGTGTTATTTCAATCTTACATTGTATGTCTTTTCATTTTTTGAGCCATCAATTTTTACACACAGGTCTGGCCGGTGGTACTATTGATTAATTAGTGGCTGCTCTTTTCTTTCTTTTTTAAAACGTTTTTTCTATTTCATTTTTTTAATTGTTATAATTTTTTTTAACGTATTTGGCCATTTTTTTAATAATTCATGACTGGTTAACTGTTTTTGTTCTTTATGATAAATTATGAGATTAGTCGTTAAAATAGAATTTTAAGTCTCCGTCTTTCAACAGCTTATCCTTGCATACATGTACTTTTTTTTTCCTAATATATTCTTCCTCTAAAAGAACATTATAAGCTATCTTTTTTTGACTTTGGAACAATCTGACTGTTGGTACATTGCATTGAAGATGCTGAAATGCAACAAAATTATTTTTATTGTAGTTTTATCAGCATTTATAATTACAATAGCTTCAAGAAAAAAAAAGTAGGTAATTCAAATTAGTGCAAACCAAACTGAACTGAGATGTAAAATCAAGATCTATAAATCTGGTTTGATTTGATTTGATTTGATTTAATTTAAGAATTATTGGTATAAAAACTGATCAAACCAATATTTTAGTTAAAGATTAAAAAATAAATCAAACCGACTAATTCAATTCAGTTCAATTTGAATTTTTAAAATTAAATAAGGATTCAATTTAGCTCGATTTTAGAGGTGAGTGAAATTTGAATTCTGTTTGAACTATAACCCTGATTGAAACTTTCATATTTCCTATTGATATTTTTATTTTTCAAATTTTAGTCAATCAGTTTTCTTATAAACATCATCTATTAAAGTGTTTTACAACTATTATTGGACCAGTAGTTGGACAATAGAAGATACGATATAAACAGTATCAATCTTAAATTTTGTTTGCATTTACGAATTTTCAGCACCTATTATTCCTAAATCTATAATAATTTGCAAGAATTATTTTTTTTTGAAACATTAGTTTAGTTAAATTCTAAATATGCACCCACTTAGCTACTTCTTAGCTGGCCAAGTTGCCATAGCCCTTAGGTTATGCAATGAAAGTGAAACAACTAGATTTGACCTTTCTGATCCTAAAAATTATAGTTCAACAACTACTACTAAGATTAAGAGGAAAAACCCATTTCAATTTCAATCTTAGCTAAGATTTGGTTCTAAAAAAAATAAAAATCTTTAGCTAAAACTCCCAACGGCCAAGCTCTGTATAACTAATGCAGTATGCATGTTTGTTGGAATGGGACCAAACCCATGTTCTAAACATGGTGAACTTTGCTTCTAGCTAGCTAGTGACATTTTTGGATCAAGCCCCACTTCTAAATATTTAATTTCTCCAACTTAGTGTATAGTACTTTCTACAAGATGCCAACAATCAGTTAAGTGTTGAGCTTCAATATTTATCTCCTTTAGATTCTCTGCTCATTTGCAGCTTCTTTTAGGGTCCAACCAATTCCCTTTGATGCCTTGGACATTTGGACCACCATACCTTTACCTTTCGGCTTTTTTTTTATCCCTCCATTGCTTGGTGCAGCAGCACCCATATTTGTCCATGCTAATCATCTTTGCAAAAGGGCTTGCATGCATGTCCTTTTCATATCCAAAATTGGGTATTTGTATGCACAGATTTATTCAATATATCTATGTTAAAATTATATATTTCTGTTTTTTTTATAAAAAACTACACACAAATCATATATTTAGTGATCGTCATGTTGTATATAAAAAATATTTATGAGGATGAAAAAAATTCTCTCATGATTGTGTTGAACAATTTAAACAATTTAACGTGGCTCGACAAAAAAAAAAACTTAAAAAGAGAAATCTTACTTCTTAACCAATAAATCTTAAAATGGTTGGATAATGTTTTGTATTATTTCACTCTACAAGTGTGAAATCCTCATAGTAATGAAATCAAGTAATTCTATAAATTAATTGGACTAACTCAACAAATTAGCTTGCATGCATGCCACGACTTCTTGATCTAATCTATAAAAGAAGACAAACAGAAAACCTAAATTAGTTAGTGTTACAATATTGTAATGAATTAATTATGCAACTTCGATTAAGTGCAAAGTTTGACTATTATATTAATTCGATTAATCCCTTTAGGACAAATTGTATATGACTCTTAATTAAGTGCAACAAAATTGCAATGAATTAATTATGCGATTTTGATTGTGATTAAAAAAAGATTGAGATTAAATGGAAGATGAGGTTGAAGAAGACACTTCAGCTCTATCCAAAGTTAGAGCTAATGCAATCTTTCATCACCATTTCTAATTTTAGAGAAGGACAACTCTTTATCAGTTATCTTTTATTTTTTAAGGGGAAGTTATCCTTTTAATTATAAGCATCATATAACTTTCTTGTGCATGTATTCTATCCATCTATAACAATGGATAAAATGGATAGACCATTAGGCCTTATCATCACCCTCTAGTCTCTCCATAAACTTTTTGATTCCATTTTAATTATTTATTTTCTTTTTCTATAGAAAGGAATACTCATTATCACAATATTTTGTGAAAAACATTTGCCATGTGAACTTGGAATCAGAGCAAGTGCAATTAGCAAAGTTTGGTATAACTTTTTCATTCTTGTGCATAAAAGTCAAAATAATAAAATGACATTTCATCCTCGAAACTAAAAAATAAGCTCGTCCATCTGTTGTGAAGATGTGGTGGCAAATCCCACATAGCAGCGAGTGTTAAAATTGTGCAGGTGAAAATATATATGGGGATGGTTAGATATGATGGGAGAGGATTATAAACTGTTAAATATTTATATATAAACAATGCTAAAACTGTGTCTTAAAATTTTAGCAAATATTATATGATAGTTAAGCTTCAAAACAGATCTAATTAAAAACTGCTATTACTAAGAAAAGCTCAAAATTGGCTTGCTTCCTTGAGATTGGATTGCCACATATTTAGCAATGTTTTTATTATGAACCATTAATTATCCAAAACTCCTGGTGTGGATGGATAAACATATACACAATCCACTAGAACAGTCCCCATAAATGGCTGCTTCTATTTTTGCTGAAAAGTATGTATGCTTTTGTTCACATTCATTAAGTTCAATATTTGTCTCCTCTACACTATTTTGTGGATCACATTTATCCATTTATTTTAAGGATGTTTGAGGATGCAAGGAGTGGCCCTATGAATTTTCCAAGAAGCCAATAGCTGCTCAAACCACAAAATTCTGTACAATTTATATATATTTTTCTTTTTTCACATGATGTTCTCTGCTTAGATACATCCAATCTCATCAATGAAAATTGAAAACACTTTTCAACTACCAGAAATTGATGAATACTTGTATTTTTTTTTATCATTAATGAGATGATACTGATCTTGACTGTTTAACCAGTGTTGTAAAATTAATGTAATAAGATGATGCTGATGTTTTCCTCATTTGTAACTACAATACATATATGGGTCAATTTATTTACTGAAAGGAAAGGATGAATTATTACGCTATTTACTATTTACTGGAAGTAAATACATCAACTTTATTTGATTGGCAGCACTCATGGAATGCGAATCTCAAGTTTGAAATCCACCCTTCTCTCATGCGCTCATAATACGAATCACCGATGCACCTTTAAAATATACAACAGAAATGAGGAATCCTTGAAACTTATTTGAAAGATGCAAGACAATGTACTGAACGATAAAGTTTCATTCTTGCAAAAGCAGTTCCTCAATGGAAGCAAAGGAACATTAAATCTACCTTAACATATCTTGCCTCGAAGCTATTCATATACAAAATGAATTATCATCATCAAATTTATAGTGTTTATATTGGATAGTTGAAGACTCAAAAATGCTGATGGATGCCAGTTCCACTCAATTGTTATGGTCTATTTTGCTTTGCACACCTACAAAAAAAATAGAAAGAAAACCACATTGAATTAATGCGTTGTAATTGCACAAGGATTGCGAAAATGGAAACAAGAAACTAAATAAACAGAAGAAATAAATGGTTTGAAAGAATTTCTATTTTCATACAAATCATCTTGTGGAACCAGAAATAATTGACAGGGGGCTGAGGACCAAAGGGAGAGGTAAAACCATGGGAACGGGGGGGCTGAACAACTATTTGACAGGTGCGACCCAGGCTGGGAGGCTACCTCACTCAAGGGTACTCGATCAGCAGGCAGGGGAGCTGGAGCCCACCCAAGCACCCCATGCCATGCTTCCGCTTCTTGAAGAAGCACAGCCATTCCAAGGATAGTGATTTCCAACTTCAGTTCTTCTCTCTGTGTTTTTTTCCCCTTTTTTAATCACTTATTACCATTATGTTGCGGCAAAAATTGCATTATGCCAAAGAGTCAAATATGTGTGCGGAGAAGTGGCCATATAATGCAGAAGACTAGATAAAATTTCCATAATAAATCAATAAATTGGATGTCAGTATTAGTCAATTGCAAGTGGTGAAGGCTCCTCACTCCCAACTTATGAAACAAATACTCACCAGCAGTCCTTCGCTGAAACAAAATCCAAGAAAAACAGATTGGGGTAACTCAACCAAGGATAGTTAAATATCCGAAGACAGAAAAATGGAATAGGTTGTCCACATCAAATGAGAAGGTGGCTCCATACCTCTGGAGCTCTTAGAAACTGAACAGATAGATGTTCAGTTCAGACTCCCTTCACTGAAAGCCTTGGAGGTCCTGGAACATTTTCACAGTTACAAATAAGGGGGCCCCAAATATATCTGGAGCTTTCGGACACATTTCCAATGTGTTTCCCAATTATTAGGAATTCCCTAGTTTCATCATTTTGAATTGTTTCTTTATGGAGGCTTCAGCTCCAATTGTGCCAAGTCCACTGTGCAAGGCCAGCTATTATTGATTGGCCTTGTCAACTGTATTAAGCACCAATAGACCTCCATTGCACTAGGCTAGGCTCTTCGCCCATAATCCAGATTCCAGAAAACTCTTGAGATATCATGACATGATCAGACATTGATCCACATGATGCCCATATTCCAAATTTTAACATGACTATTAATAACAAATATAGAAAAAGTGAACTCTGGATTATTATCAACTTACTGTCAGCTTCCTCAGGCAGCACTTGTGTAGATGAGTCAGTTGAGAATCCCAACTTCAACATTACTTCTTCCAAACGAGTTACATTTGTCAGGTACAAGTAACCAATCTACAAAAATGCATTGCAACTTAGAATCCAGCCAAAATCATATTTGTATATCATAATTAAGGAGTTTACCAAGTTTGTTGATATTCAAATTAAACAGCCAATGAATAAAAAAGTAGAGAAATCATGAAAATATCATGGCTGCCTCAACTGATCCTCCTCCAAATACCGTGACTTCCGAGACATATTTATAAAGGCAAAATATAGGATAGACAGTGATGACAGGAACATCCTCACCATGGCCATAAGATGCATTTATGTAAATTACAAATTCCTTCTGAGGCATCTTTTACATAAGAAGAAATTTCAATAGAAACTCTAGACGAACATAAATGCATAAAGATGGCTGATTTTCTTTGATAACCAACAATGCTAAAGAAAATGGATCCATTAGCAAAATACTATTTCAAAAGCTCACTGCTATGAAATTGGAAAAGAACAAGAAAAAAGGGCACCGACCAATGTTTCCAGTGAAGATGCCCTGTTATAAACTGCCGCTCCAGCACGCTTTTTTGTCCGTGTTTTAGCTGAAGCAATATTCTTACCCCACCGAAGGACATCTCTGCATCAAAAAATTATCAAATGTCATTGAATATTAGATTGATGTATATCAGCATACATTTAGTAGCCAGTTCATAAGAATTTCGAACCTATGATTTTAGGCTTAGGACATTACATCAATAGCAAAAGATTTGCGATGTCACTGATTATCCCTCCACTTTTTCATTAGAATGTGCTAACACAACTGAAATATTTTATAATAAAAAAAAAAGAAATTTTGAGCCACTCATGGCCGTATTGTCTCTGTGATGTTCATGCGGTGATGCGGACAAAGAAAATGTCTTTTGGTGTTGCAGGAATTCTGTTTTTAGTGCAGGAGTATTTCTGTAATTTTCAGTTTCACTGGAAATCTGAAAATTCAGTTTAGGAGTCCGTACTTTTACTTCTGTTTTTATTTTATTTTTAATCGATTCTAGTTTAGGAATATTTATTATTTAGTTTCCTATTTAGAATTAAATTAGTATTTTAGGTTTAGGATTCCTAGTAACTTTAGGATTATTTTTGAGTCTATAAATACCTAGCATGTATTAAGTTATTGACAGAGTTTGCAGAATTTACTAAAAATTACGGCCGTGTGTGCTATTTTTGAATTGTGTTGATTCAATTTTCCACTTAGGTGTGATTCCTAAGTCTAGGTGTAATTCCTAGAACTCTAGGTGTTGATTCCTAGGAATTTATCTATCTTTTCATTGTTTTCCATATAATTCAAATCTCAATTTCATAATTCAGGTCAAGACTTCCGCTGTTTTTCATAATTTTCTTGTAGGATAGCTTACCCTAAATCTGTTAGCATCAAAAACTTAACACACAATGCACTCAAAATACGACAAGCAACACTTAGAAGAGAAAAGGACAAAGTTACTGACAATAGGCATCCTCGACTTGGCTTTTTCTTCTTCTCCTTTTGTTTTGGTACTGGTTTGATAACTACCTTGATTGCAGAATCAAAAACGGCTTTCACATTCTGCAATAGCAGAAGAATTACAAGAGTGAAAAGTCACATAAACCATTTTGAAAAGGTTTTATGTTAGGACAGGCATAAAGTAGAGGCAAAACATTAATCTGATTTAGTAACGTGCACGGAGCCTAGACAAGAGAGTAGAAACTGGCATCCACACAGTATGTTTATCTTTGGATTACCATGAAATCAGACTAAACACTAGAGCCTTTGGATAAATTTTTAAAGGATGGCATATTTACACAAGCACTGAGGACGAATGTGATCCAGATGACCAGAAATATTTTTGAGAGGACTTGAAGCATACAATCAGAGTGCGAAATATGAAAATGTCACTTTCCCATATCCAGGAGAGATTCACATGGACTAGACATTACTTTGCAGATATTTCAATTACCATAGGTACATTTGTGCATGGGTTGGCTTGCCATATTTTTTTCATACCTGTTGAGTTTTTGAGCTGCATTCAACATAATATACTGCACCAATCTGTTTGCGAAGTTCCTCTCCCTAATTATGAAAGAACATTTTATTAAGAATAATTACATGATTAACATGAGGAAAGCACCAATCAACAATTTATGGATACTACACCTGTGCAGTAGTTACAGGGACCAAAGCAGGATGATCAGCCAAATAATGTTTATCCTCACGAAGATCTACACATCATTATTGAACCGTGCATTACATTCAAACGTTAAAAATGCTTAAGGTGGCTAATTACTACATATATGAAGAATTAAAATTTAATGCTCTGTAACTAATGACATTTCACATTACAAGAATCTATACAGCACAGCAATGAAATACGAATCACTTACTGTGAAAGGCAGCACAGATTGCTCAGCTCATTGACATTAGTTTAGTCACAGAATACTTTAAGATGCATAACAAACACTACAATTTAATTTTACAAGAAAGAGATAATTCTAATTTCTTACAAAACTTGGAGCAATGAGCTCCCAGCAACACTAAGTTTTATTCAATTCCCAAAGAAGATGTATAAAAGTACACCATGATACAAGTGACTTGTACACTTGAAGCGCAGATTAGGGAAAATACCAGCAGATTTTGTATTGTATATCCCTCATTTCATTAGATAGTAATTCACCTTGAAATACATTTAAAATAAGAATGAAAAAGGGGGAAGGAAAGAAATTTGGAAGTAAAACAGTGGATAGCTATAGCTAAAACTTAGTTTCAAATATTCAGTTAAACCAATAGTTGTCAAAAAAAAATTATGGAGCTGGAATTGGAAATTTCTCGGTTGAAAGAATCCTATATTGGCTTGAGTGACAGGTCAGAAAGCCAGATATACTTTGTAATGTCTTGCTGAAGAAATAACCACTAGATCATCTTCTAAGCACCCTGAACATAGTGACACCATGATAGTCTCCACCAATTAAAATGGCCGTAGTTTATTGGCCCAAAGGAAGAATAGCTCATAAGTTCCAGTCACACTTGAATTTTTATCACATGGTTCAACAACAATGCCTCCTAGGGGATATAATATTGCATTGCAGCACTAAGAATTATCAGAGACTATGTACATAAATTGCTCCTGAATCTAGTTGAATAGTGAAATCAGAACTAAAACTGATCAAGTCTTTCTTTTTTGAATTTGTCTATAAGCAAAGAGATAAGATAGTTTTCATGATTTTCTTCTATGCTGACAATCACCCAGCAAGACTTTTAATACCACTACATCTGGCCTGAGTATCTATCCTAAAAATAGAGCAATAAGGGAAAAAAACTTTTTTCTGCTTTTTAATACCAACTTGTGTAGGGCAATGCATTGGCCTCGATTTACCTTTCTTCCTTTTGGTAAAATCCACCTCAAATCCGCATCTACCCATGATTTTCGGATATACAGGATTATTTCTAAAAAATGTTCCTTTGCATTGGCATTTTTCAATGCCATACCATTCCCACCATCTCACACTAGCATTCTTCACAATAAGAATGAGTAGCTCAGTAAGTATTAAGCAGATTTATAATGATTGCCATCCTATGGAAGATTTAATAATTTGGAGCAATTCTGTGTCTTGTTCTATCCACTATGGCTTTCTGAGCAATGAACGTGTAGGCACTGCCTGAAACAAGTATCCAAACTATTAATGGCATAGCCTTGAAAATCTCGCAATTATTTCAATTTTTTTCTCTATATGTACACCTTTAATTTACTCAATTTTGACTATTTAAACTTGTGAACCACTACAATGTGGAAGCTGGGTCCTACTGCAGTTAAACAAGATAGATACTAAAGAATTTCACAACTGTGATGGGGGGAAAATTCCTCCACTGATTCTTGAAGGTAGAAAGATCAAAGTTTCAGAAATCCTATGTTTGCAGCAAAACTCCATGTTTGTCTTCTCAATAACAGAAGCTAGAATAACTAAAATATTCCCATATAAAACTCTAATGTTTATTCCTTACTAACTGTTCAATATGCAACAATTGTTCTTTTTCCTCTACGCCAATCAAAGTTTCTGATCTTTCCAGACTCGAGGGAAGGGTAGGTTTTAGCTTATAGGGAATAGGCAAAAGGCAGTAGGCTATAACACTTCCTAGGCTACTCTGTTACTCTAACATTTGACTATCCAAAACCACTTCCTGGCCATCACAGATTCTTCTAAAGGATATCATTCCATGCATTAGACCAATCTACATACAGGACATTCCTACCACCTACTAAGAAGGGAATCATATCCGCATTCCAAAGAAGTTGTCAAAGCACGTGTACAGTTGATGCACATGTGTGAAAGATAATGTTTGGTGATGGAATTGTTCTTTAGTTTGAAAACATGCAGAAGTCCTTGTTTTAACATGCTTCTTGGGGAGTGCGAAATCAGTCTGAAAAAAGTGTTTATCACATCTCTATGTAATCTTCAAAGTGTTCATTAAGGTTTTGTTGGGTATAATGAAGTCAGATAGAAAGATATACCAGTCCGTGGTTACACAATAAATGATCAAAATGACAAGCAGATCTTAGCTGGTGTAACCAACAGGTACTATACTTAACAAGATCATGTCTGATACCAGAAGATGGCCAAGGAAATAATTCTAAACATTAATATATATGCATATGTATGGGAAAAGCACTGATTGGAGAAGAAATGAGAAGTGCTTGTAGACTCACCCAATTTGGTGCCAACCAGTACTAATGGAACACCTGGAGCATAATGCTGGAGCTCAGGAACCCACTGAACAAGTAATTGTGTGCAGTGAGGACAATAAAACTAATCAGAACAATAAGAAAATCAGAACTGAGAAAAAAACAGCACACCTTTTTAAGTACATTTTCGTAGCTTGCCCGACTAACTAGGGAGAAAGCCAACACAAAAACATCAGCCCCTCTGTAGCTCAAGGGTCTTAGTCTATTATAATCTTCCTGTCCTACAGAACTCATTGGAAACAGAAGTGTCTAAGAAATTGCCTGATTTTAGCAAAACCTTATATGGAAACCGCACTTCATAAAAAAAATTTAATGTTCATCATAGGAAAAGAACTACACGAGGAACAAGCCAGATGTAAAGATGGGCAGATAATATATAATACCAGCTGTGTCCCAAAGGCCTAAGTTGACAGTGGTTCCTTCTACTACCACATTTGCACTGAAGTTGTCAAACACAGTGGGTATGTAATCCTGATGAACACAGAAAAAAGAAACATTACAATTCCACAGAAAGTCAACAACAGTACCATTTTGAAGCAACAAAAAAGGCACCAGGAACATTTAGATGAAGAGAAGATAAATCAAGACTACAATATAAAACAAGCCAAACCTAGATGATCATCCAAAATTGGAAACCAAAAAGGACAACTTTATCAGAAAATAACCAAAAATTAGAGAAAATATAATGCTTAATAAAACATGAAAAACACCCAAAAGCAGCAAACTTGGATGCAGGCAGACAATAAACCACATAAAAAAAATTAAAACTTTACAATAAACCATGACTAAAAATTGGTCATTTCACAAAAAAAAAAAGAAAGAAAGAAAAGAACATACAGTAGGAAACTTGTTACTAGTGTAGCAAATAAGCATGCAAGTCTTCCCTACAGCACCATCACCTACAGTCACACACTTGATAAACCTTGAAGCACTTGAAGCCATTGATGACAGAAACCAATCAAAAATAAAAATCGAAAGAAAGAAACCTACTTTGAATCAGAAAGAAAAAAAAAATCTATATAAATCACTAGTAGTTTACTACCAAAATAAATAAATAAATAAATAAAAGAAACCCAGAAAAGCAAAAATGCAAAATAACAAAGGGTTGGTTTGTTGGTGGACAAATTTATTGTGGCTCCTTTTTAAGAGGTGGTGGTGATGGTGGATCACATGATTCTTTCTTACTCATTCACTTATCACTGCATCTATCTATATGTATGTATATATAGTATTTATCTATCAAAGTTTTTTTTTTTTTTTTTGCTTTTGGATTTTATTTACTCAAAAAGTTTTGATTTTTTTCTGATTTGTTTCTAATTTGAAGGTTCTAAGGAAAATAAATTTATTTCTTTGATTGAAAATTGACCAGTTTTTTGGGCATTTATTTTTTTGGGAATAAATGAGAGAGTTCTATACTGTGTCTCTGTGTGTGTATATAGCTAAACTTGGAGCTGAAGACTTTTGTTTACTTACTAGTATCCTCTCTTTTTTCAATAATGGCGCGTGAAGCGCGTGTCTTTTGTGGATATATTAATGAAAATTAATTAATTGTG
>CANYLF010145688.1:0-12742 GCA_948193215.1 Bocquillonia castaneifolia
ACAAGTAAATGAAAACGGAGGGGGTACAAAGTAAGTAAAATGGTAACAAATTGGGTAATTAGTATAGCAGATACTCAGGTCATTGTCATTTATTTACCCTTGAATCAAAATCAATCACTTGGTGGTTTAAAAAAAAAAAAATCAATTAGTCAGTTCAATAGTGTTCAGCTCTTAAATAAATTTTATTTTATTTATTTTATCTCAAAAAAATATTTATTTATTTACTTTTTTTTGAAAATCGATTTAAACTGGAAAGCCGAGTCAAAATTTGCATCAGCCCTCTCATTGCATTGTAATGGCGGCTATAGCTTCAACCAGTTCTATTACACTTAAAACCCAAAACCTTTCTTCTTTTTCTTCTTCTTCTTCCTCTTCCTCTTGTGTTTCCAGTTGCTGTGTTGGTGTAATACAAGTATCCAGAAAACTACCCACATCTTCTTTAACAATCTCAAAATCACCCACCATTCATTCTCACCCTGCAAAGAAATTCACCGTCTCTGCAACAGCTACTTCTGATAATCATAAAAATGATACCATTATCTCTTCTAATGGCTCTGCTCCTACTCCTTCCTTGTCAAAGTTTGTATCTTTTCTCTTTATCTTCCTTTAAAGTTCTTTCCTTTTATTTTGTTGAATCTTCATCTGGGTTGTCTTTATTTATTCATATATGATTTGGTTTGGTTCTTTTATGTTTATTAATTGCTGGGTTTGTCTTAGAAACAACAAATCATGTGCAGCAAATGAATTCAATTTAATTGAAGATGATTGATTCGAGCTTTGCTGTTTGTGATGAAATTCTTTCAGGGTCAGGAGGCATACTATCTCTGTGTTTGTTGGAGATGAAAGTGGTATGATTAATAGGATTGCTGGTGTTTTTGCAAGGAGAGGGTATAACATTGAATCTCTTGCTGTTGGTTTAAATAAGGATAAAGCTCTCTTCACTATAGTTGTTTCTGGAACTCAAAGAGTCCTTCAGCAAGTTGTTGAGCAGCTTCAGAAATTAGTCAATGTGATGAAGGTTTGTTGATTGTTTATCAAAATTCTTATTCTTTATTCAGGATGGTAACTCGTTTATTGTTTTGCTTGTTGCTTTTCTTCATTAACTAATATCATTTCTGCTACTTTAGTTTTGTTAAATGTGAATTGTATATAATTAAGTATCCAGTTGTAACATACTACTTTGTTGTTGCGTAGCTCCATGCTTATAATGTATGCATGTATACGTATGTATTAGAATTTATTGTCATGGAATTTAAAGTTCATAATAAGGATCCTCAATGAATTTTCTCTTCTTTTCATCTTATTAATCTTGTCCTGTGATATTTTTTGTTGATTCAAATGCTAATTCCTAAATAATTAAGTTATTCTGATATCTAGGTTGATGATCTCTCCAGTGAGCCTCAAGTAGAACGTGAGTTGATGCTTATAAAAGTGAATGCAGATCCTCAGCACCGTGCTGAGGTAATTATATAGTGGTCTTGTGGTGGTTGATCAATAAGTGTCTTTGCTCATTCCATAATGTAGTTCATTGGATAACACTTTGTTTGCTGATTTAATCTTCAGATCATGTGGCTGGTGGACATTTTCAGGGCAAAAATTGTGGATATCTCAGAGCACTCGCTAACAATGGAGGTGATGATTTGTGAACTTGTCATTGAAAAAGAAAAGTAATAAGTAGTTGAACATGAACCCGTAAATACTAGTGTTTCTCGAGTCTTCTAGGCAAGCAACTAGAAGGGAAATCATTTTGTTAGTGAAAGTTCCTAAGCACTTGAACTAGTAAATTCTTGTGTTTCTCAAGTCATCTAGGCAAGCAATGGAATAGAAATTATTTTATTGGCAAAAGTCTCTAAACATTTATATAGAGATCTAATCAAAGATATTATACATGTGAATGCATGATAATATTTGGTTATGTTGTGGCTGATCAAAGTATTAATCATAAATACACTTTGGCATGTTTCAGTTCTTGTAAGGTTTTACTTCTTTTTTCACTTAGCATTTCTGTAGAGAATACTGGTGTGTTAACTTTAGCAAGCCGTTATCTTGATTGAATTTTTTGACCTCACTTTACATGTATTCCCAATGGTTCACCAATTTGAACTTGGATTGTTTTCGTTGAAGAATATTACCTCACATGGGAAAGGTGTAAGAATACAAAGTGGTATATTTGTAGAGAAGATTGGGGGACAAATTAGTTTCCATCAAGAC
This sequence comes from Bocquillonia castaneifolia, assembly GCA_948193215.1. NCBI lineage: Eukaryota > Viridiplantae > Streptophyta > Magnoliopsida > Malpighiales > Euphorbiaceae > Bocquillonia > Bocquillonia castaneifolia. Next base: position 2,212 of record CANYLF010145688.1, read on the forward strand.
CCAATCTTTGAAATTTATATACAACTTTGTTTTCTTGAAGGTTTTCCGTGTGGTATTATATTCTACAGAACCTCTCTGAGAATTAGATATCATGTAGAAACTCCACGGGCTAGAGGAGAGTGATAAGTTGTTGGGCTCTTCTCAAGATTGTTTTGAATAAATAGGTGTTGCTTTTATGGTATCTCTTATTTATATTGGCTTGGCTGCTATCTACACTAATTGACTATTACTTGTAGGGTTGAGAAATTTGGTATGTGACAATGTTTTTCTTTTTCTTTCTTTTATTATACATAATTTTAGTTTGTATGAATTTTGTATATCTTTTGTTTGTCTGTTTGTTTATTTATGACTTTTTTTTTGTTCTTAATCATACTGTGACGCTATCATGGTTTAGCATGACAACATTATTAAGGTTTATGAAGTGTGATTTTGAGTATGATTAAAATCAAGTTAGATATGATGTAAATGGTTTAGGTAACTGGAGATCCTGGAAAGATGGTTGCTGTTCAAAGAAACCTAAGCAAGTTTGGAATTAGAGAAATTGCAAGAACAGGAAAGGTTGTCTAATGGCCTTTTGTTTTTGTTTCTGATAGCTGTACGCTTGTTGATAGCTGTACGTGGTTTGATGCTAACATCTTAGCATGTTGCTTTTGAATAGATTGCATTAAGAAGGGAAAAGATGGGTGAATGTGCCCCCTTTTGGCGATTTTCAGCTGCTTCATATCCTGATCTAGAAGAAGTAAGATCCAATGATGCTCTTTTGGGCTCTAAAAGCAGTGGTGTTATAGGTGAAGATGAAACATCAGCAGGGGTATGCACTTCTTCTAGCTTTAGGTTCTGTCATTCTTCTTTGTCTTGCCATTCACTTCTAAATTAACAAAATTGTATATGATCCTATGAGATTGACATTCAGCCTTTCCTTTTTATCAAAATATGTGAGTTTTAGAATCAACTTTGCGTGGAATTATTGCTAGGTGTATGGATTTTGTGTATTTGATTTTAGACTTTGCATTAGCTTTTAAACTGTTTTTATTACATTACTAATATATAATTATTTGAAATGAACGTCGAATATCGTTATCATGTGAAATGCATTTTTGACATTATCTAGTAGTTTGATGGATGTTTTTCCAGTTTTTTTTTATCCTTTGGTTATTGCTGACCAATGCAACTTTGTTTATTAGCTAAATTCTACAACTTTGGTTTCTCAACAATATTGTGTTTGTGTTGGATGCTGTTTCCTTATGATATTCTGACAGCTTGTTTTCTATTCCCATCTGTTTAAGAACCAAAGACTTGATGCTTATTCCTCCAAGTTCCAGACACTAATTTTAGTAGAAACCAAGTATTGTTGTTCAACATTTGCACTTACAGCTCTAATTCTTCTTTTTAGCTTATCATTTATTAATTTACTAATAGAGCATGCATTTGTCTGTTTTCCTTTCCTATTAATCAGGGTGACGTTTATCCAGTGGAGTTATCTGATAGTGTTGCTGTCTCTAATGTCCTTGATGCTCATTGGGGTGTTCTTAATGAGGAAGATGTAAGAGGGCATATTTTTTTCTTAGAAATTCTTCTCTTTTGCTGCAATCTCGTCTCCTTTTAATGCTTTTGGTTATAAATGAAGGGGATGAATAGGATGTTGAAGATTATTGGGGTAAAAGAGGACTAAATTCTTGATGCCTTTTGTGGTCTCATGTTTATACTGGGTTCAGTTCCTCTAGTTTTTTTGTCTTTGTAAATTTAATCCCTTGTGATGTTGGACTGTAGGGTTCTGGAAAAATATACTTGTATTTTTACATTTTCTTAATACCTACTCAGTTAACTATTTCAGACATCTGGGCTTCGATCTCACACTTTGTCCATGCTTGTAAATGATTCTCCTGGAGTTCTTAACATTGTTACGGGGGTATTTGCTAGAAGGGGCTATAACATTCAGGTATATTTGGTTCTTGTCTCTCTCTGTGGGTTAACTCCCCTGATAAGGTGTAAAAAGCATTTTCTCACGGTCTATTCTTCAATTTGTACCAGAGTTTGGCTGTTGGACATGCAGAATCTGAGGGTCTCTCTCGAATTACAACAGTTGTGCCTGCTACTGATGAATCAATTAGCAAGTTAGTACAGCAGCTCTATAAGCTGATAGACATTCATGAGGTGAGATCTTCACTACCAAGAATGATGTATCATTTTAGGGAATATATGATACTTATATGATTCAATCATTTGTTTTGCATATTCTTTTGGGTATTACCATTATCTTGTTAAGAGAAAACTGCCATCTACAAAAAAAAAAGAAAAGAGGATAACTTGTTAGAGAAAACCAGGAAATAAGCTAGAATTGCCTCTTTGAACCTTTGTCATGGCATGCAGCATGCTTCATTAATAAACCGTTTTATTTGCAATCAATTCAAAATGTTTAGTTATTTAGCTTATTACTAGTACTTAATGGGTTTAATAGAATGTGTATGGGCTGGTCAATGTCAAGTGACAAAATTTCATTTTTTTAGAATCAACAATTTGACTGGATTTCCCTCTCTAGAGATTCAAATCTGTTGGTTTAATGACAAGTATACACTAACCTGTGTCAGATCAATTCAACCCGTCAGAGCTATGTGCATCAATTGATCCTGTCCTTTCTGTCAGGGGTGTTCATCAACCTGACTAAACTGTCCAACCCAAAATTTTCAAGTCAAAACAACCCAAATTATCTTAGTTTCTATTGTAGATGCTTGATCTCAGTTTTTAATATTGATCCAACAGAATGATTGGTTTGGTTTATAGTACTGAACTCGCACCTGGGTGCACACTAATTGGCCAACCTGATGACAACTAAATATCTGTATATTTATCTAGATATCATATTAACTCTGTAAATTCAATCCAGGCCTATCATAATTAACAGGCTATGTTCTCTGAGATCTTGCACATTTTATTTAAGGTTAAATTCCTAAACTAGGAAGATTGCTTCGCACAATCCCACTAGTGAGAAAAAAACTATAAAACTCCCAAATTTATAATTTGAAAGAGAGGAGCACCACCGTTTATTGATAAATAGGGGCTCAACCAAGATTTGATACAAGGTGATGGGATTGCTGGTTGTTGGGCTTTAACTGAAATTCTATCTGAAGTACTTAAATGGCTTTGCCAAACGGTGGTTATCGGTTACCCAGAAATTTTTAGATAGAAAGACTTGGTTTGTACCGTTCGTTGGCCAACTTTCAGTTGGAAAGCTGAATACCCATTAGTCAGAATTTTATCTCACTTCTCACTTAATTGCTCTATTGTTGTCATGACATCTTAGGACCTGCATTGCTTGCTTTAAAGACAAGAACCTTTCGCGTTGGTCTGATGATCACTTGTTTGTCAAATGATTTTATTTTGTTGTTTTACATGTAAATTTTCCATCTTTAATTGATATGGTGGTTCCATACAATATCTAAAATATTAAATTTGATTGGTTACGAGAATTTTAATTTTGAGCCTTGATTTGACTACTGCATTCAACTGTATTACTGATGATGACTTTAGGTTCGAGATCTTACCCACTTGCCATTTGCTGAAAGAGAATTGATGTTGATAAAAATTGCTGTGAACGCTGCTGCCCGACGTGACGTCCTTGACATTGCAAGTATTTTCAGAGCTAGGGCTGTTGACGTATCTGACCACACAATAACTCTTGAGGTGAATAACCTGAGTTGTTTTTTTGTTGATGACAACTGATAATATTTTGTAGCTGGTCATTATGATAGCCGTACTGTTGTTTCTGCTTCATGTCAAGTGCCGTGGATTTTGCTGAGGCTGTCCTGTTGTATGTTTAATGCTTGACTTGATAATTAAATATTACAGTTTCTTTTCTGAGCTGATGAATTTACTCTATATTCCATTCAGCTTACTGGAGATTTGGACAAAATGGTTGCACTGCAGAGGTTGTTGGAGCCCTATGGCATTTGTGAGGTTTGTTTCCTAGATCTTACTTGCTATACTTGGAAATCTAAGTATTCTCATATTTAAAATGTGTTGTAACCTAGTCAATACTTCATTACTTTTGGTAGTGCCATTCTCTTTGATGCATCATTTTCAGTGGCTTCTGTGTATAGCGATGAGCCCTTCTCGATATACATTTTGTTGAAAAAGCCTATGTTTCTTATATTCTGTAGGTGGCAAGAACGGGACGAATAGCATTGGTGCGTGAGTCGGGTGTGGATTCCAAGTACCTTCGTGGATATTCTTTTCCTATATAGTGAAGGACTTGGTAACGGTTGCTTTGTGAGTGATGTGCCGTGAACATATAAAAATTGTGTATATGTTTTGGCCAAGGATTCGCCTAAAGAGATTGTAGGTTGTAAATTTCAACAATAGATAACTTTGGGGTTCATTTCTTTTGTTCTATTTTTCTTTTTGTTTTTGGCCTTCAGAACATTGAATGTCATGATGAATCAATTTTTGTTCTCAAATTTTGTTTGGTTAAAGTTAAAACTTATATTTGTCTTCCCTCATTTTTGTGCTATGAGTCAAGTTACAGAAGCTGGCTTGGCTTTTAGAGCTTACTGAGAGAGGTGGTGGCTCAGCACATTTATAAGCGTCCAAATGAATGCATCTGCAGTTTTACTGATTGTGGCATTAGAATTAGGGGTGTAAAGTTACATCTCAAAAGTAACAAATATTTCCTTTCGGTTTCGTATTCTTTTTAATTAACTTTTCAGGATGAACAATATTATTCAAGTCCTCAAACTCTAGCTAATAACACTTCATCAGAAAAGAGTGATGAAATTTGCAGGGGATATGAGATAAATGAACAGAACTGCAACAGACAGTATGCTTCCAAGAACCCAACATTGGTTGCTAGTTCTCTACAAAGTAAGAAATCATTTATTGATAGACAAAAGGCAACTATACAAGCGCAACACAAGTTTTTTTGAGCAAGTATGATATTATTCACTAGAAACAACCACCATCTATTTTCCAACATTGCAACATGTGAAAAGTTCTATTAAAGATGATGGAGCTCTTCTTCTTCAAATATTTCCTTCTGCTTTCTTGTATCGACGCATAGTGGCCTCTCTTGCCACAAACATAGCATTGGACATTTTTGCGATGACTTGGCCCGTCGTCTGGTTGGTTAAGTTGGTTGTGATGAGCTCCCACTTGTTGCCGACTTCTTCCTTGTTTTTGTTAACTATTATTTGATTTTATAGCTTTTGGATTCTTGCTTTTTTTTTTATTGCTAAAGAGGTATTTTTCTTCTTCTTCTTTTTTTTTAATTAAGATTTTAGACGTTTGCTTATAGCCTCTTGGTTAGTTAATATATTTTTTAGTTCATTCAAATTTAGCTTCTGTGCCAATCCATGGGTTGTAGTTATAAGTGCATTAAGTTCCGGAGGCAACCCATGAATTATGATTCTTCTCATCCTTGTCTCGGTGATTGATATTTTGCTGTGAGATTGATAATAACTCGTTTTCAAGCTGTTGGAGTTTGACATCATTTGTTTGAGCAAAAAATGTGACAAGAATGTTCCATGCCTCCTTTAGAGTCTTCGCATTTTTGATATGTAGCAGCAAGTCATCCTTCATTGAAATTGATAAAGCATACATTACTTTACCAGCCTTAACCTTCCACTTTTTAAGATCATCTTGTTCTGTTGGAGGTGAAGTTTCACTACCTCCAATAATGTCCCATAAAATCTTGACCGAGCAGGTAAAATTGCATACGTATACTCCAATCACTATAATTATTATAGTTAAGAGCGCTTAGTGAGGTCCCAACAACTAATCAAGTAGGCCAAATCTCATAACAAACTACACTAACAGCACCATCCCAGAAAAGAACTTAAATTATATCTCACCGCTTGTTCAACACAGGCTTTTAGATCAACCAACTTTCATATCACTTGTTAAACCCGAAGGACTTGAACCGAATGAATAATTAACTCATAACTTTCTCTGCACCTTAAGTCACTCACACTCACACACACTCACTTTTTGCTGCCGTCTTTCTTTCACACTCAAAATGAACGTCCATATTTATAGTAGTTTAAAGTTCTATAATCCTCTCAATTAGGCCTAAAACCTTGACCAAGTGTAGTGTAGATGATTCTAGAGAGCAAGTCAGTGAGCTTTCTACATACCATATCTCATGAGCAGGGGATATGAGATAAATGTAACATAACTTCAACAGACAATATATGCTTTCCTCTACAATGTAACATATCATTTATTGATAGAGACAAAAGTCCAATTGTACAAGCAAAGGCATCACTCATATATAATTAACAACCCTCTTTTAAAGTTCTGTAAAGAGAATTTTGCAGTGTAGTATGAAATTATTCACGAGCAACGACAACCAACTGTTTTCCAACATTGCGGCCTGTGAAAAGTCCTATTAAAGATGATGGAGCACTTTCAAGGCCTTCAGCTACATCTTCTACATATACAATCTTGCCTTCTTTGATGCATGGGATAACCATTTCTAGAAATTTTGGATACAGGTGATAAAAGTCATTAGCCAGGAATCCTTCCATCCGAACTCTTTTTCCAACAATAGACATCAAGTTATGTACACCTTCAGGCTTGTCAAGATTGTACTGAGATATCATTCCACACACAGCAATTCGACCATGGATCCTCATGTTCAGTAGCACTGCATCAAGCATTTTCCCCCCAACATTTTCGAAGTAAATATCAATGCCTTCAGGAAAATACCTGCAGCATCAGCATTATCACTACGGTAGCACAATAAAATGTCAGAAGCTGAGAGTTTAACAAGTATTTTTCAAAATGCCTGTGAACAGCCCTTCAGAGGAACGTTGTTAAATACGCCAGTAAGATCCCCATGCTTTTTCTATGGACACTGACTGATGTGAGACCTTATGGTCATAGCATGGCAAAAGGGGCAGTTAGGTAGGTATCCTGTTTCTTGCAAACAGGATATCCATATCTGGTTCTGGATTTTGGCTTATAGATAAATGCGTGGAGAAAATTGACAAAGATTTTGCACAAAATTCAAAAGCTTAATAATGATGCTTAAAATGTCACAATCCTGACCTTTTAAGAGCAGCAACTAAGTCTGGCTCTTCCTTGTAGTTGAAAGCTTCGTCGAACCCAAACTTGTTCTTTAGCAGGTCAACCTTGTGTATAAGAACAAAAGGATTAGTGAAAAGGCAAAACACACCAGTAGGCAGATCAATATATATATATATAAATACAGGGAAAACATTCAGTCCACTTCTTTAGTGAAACCACTCAATATTGGATTTTGATTAATCTAGATTCGTGTCAGGTAGGACTACAAGAGTGGCAAAGCTCTACCTACCGAGTTTGAACATACAACAAAATAAACAAATTGAATGGCATGTTCATGAGAGTGAGCTACCTTTTCTTTAGATCCAGCGCTTCCAACAACATAGCAACCCAATAACTTTGCAAATTGCCCGACAAGCTGACCAACTGCACCAGATGCTGCTGATACATAAACATACTCTCCTTTCTTGGGAGAGCATACCTCATGAAAACCAGCATATGCAGTCATACCAGGCATACCTAAGAAGCATTAAAAGTAACAGCTTTAGTACGAGTTTCAACCTGTCAGGACGCAAGAGTGCTACATTGGAGAAGTTTTATCACAAATGATGAAAAGTACAATTCATTTCAATCAAAATATCATGTCTAAAATCTCTAGCAATTTTGAGATTTAGCAGTAAAACTGAGGCTGATAAGATAAATGCGAGAAAAATAAACAACTGACCCACAATTCCAGTGTAATAGGAAAGAGGAAGATCAGTGTTTTCAATCTTAATTAAGAGCTGTGGTGATACAATGAGACTATACTCTTCCCAGTCAGTAAAACCCCAAGCCAAATCTCCTTTATTGTATTTTGGATGTGTAGATTCCAAAATTTTAACAACTCCATATCCACCTAGAGGCTGCACATATAATTGATCAAAACATCAAGTCACCAAAAAAAAATGGAAATTCACTTAGAATTAAAAACCAACAAAAACAGAAAATTCAATTTGCTTAGCAATAAAATTCAGAGAAAAAGCCAACATGTTTCTTTACAAAACCAGCCTTTTGCTTTTTTTTTTTTTTTAAAAAAGCCAATTTTATTCACCAAAAAAAGAAAAATTTATACACAATTAAAAACCAACAAAAACAGAAAATTCAATTTGCTTAACAAATTAAAAGTAAACTTCACAGAAAAAGCCAAAATGACTCTATCCAGTTACAGAACCAGCTTTTTGCTATTTTTTTTAAGAAAAAAACAATTTTATTCTCTTGCCACCAGACATGAAAATTAAAGAAATGAAAATGAATTATCAAATCATAAACATCAAATAGACAAAAGGGTATTAAAGGGTACCCAAATATTTCATCAATAAATGAAGAAAAGAAAAAAGAAAAACTAACCTTTCCAGGATGGAAGGAATTAACAAAAGAAGGGGTGTCACTCTTAGTCATGCGACCACGCAAATAAGGATCACAAGACAAGTAAAGATTTTTAACAACAACAGCATCTTTAGTGCCTTCAGGTACCTTCAACTCTACAGAAGAAGTGACTATTTCCATGTCGGATTCGTTTGGAAAACCAGTAACATAGTTCTTTAACAACACTTGCTTGTTGCTCACTGCCATGACGGGTTTTTGATAGATTGAAATACAGAGAATTTGGTAGCTTTTTAATGGATTTTTTAAAGTGTCTTCTGATGGTTTTATCGTTGTTTTTTTTATAGAGGCAGTGGACGGTGGTCCATGCAATTGCAAAATTTTTTTCCCCCTTATAATAAAGATAGTAAAAGTGAACAGTTTAACAAACAGTCGTCAAATTGGATTGCAAGAGAAGCGGCAATTCATGTGATTAGCCGTTCTTTTATATTCTAGAAAGATTTTCCGGTGTTTTTATTTATTTATTTATTTTTCATTCTTTATCGTTTGGTTATACAAATTTCATAAAAAAAAAAATAGTATATCAAAATGTAGTAATGAAAAGTTTTGATTAGATTGAAAATTTCAATCATTATCACAACTTAATTTTAATATAGAAAGACTAGTTGGACTGCCATTTGATTAGCTATATCATATAAAAAGTTCTTATTGATAAATTAATTCTATAAATTTTATAAAATTTGTATTTTTTATTTTATAATTCATATGTTTAGCATAAATAAAATTTATATAGATTTTAAATTATTGAATTTCAACTTTGTGAAACTTGGTGGAATTTTTAAATGAGATTCAAGTTGCAAAATATTCTTGGTCAAAACAAATGTTTTATTTTTGACCCTTTTCCTTATTTCTTTTTTTCCCTCTCTTTTTATATGTATTTTTTTAGAAAATTATTATTAATATTATAATTTTCAAAGAAGATATTTATAAAAGAATTGTCATTTTCAATTTTAGATTTAGCCTAAATAAAAAATGCATTCAATTTCCATGTCAAAAGAAAATTCATTCAATTTAAAATAATTTTATATTTTCCATAAATCATATCAAATATAAGAATTTAAAGTAAAAAAGTTCTACAAAATATTTACTTATAAATAAAATTAATTTTGTATTTAGAATTGGTTCAAACACTATATATGTAAATAAATTTAAAGGCTACCCAATTTCCAGAGCTTTTGATAGAAACAGAGCAAAATTTTATAAATTACTAACATCGCCCTTTAATTATATATGTCAGACCATTTTTTTCGATGAATATGTCAGACCATTTTATTTGTTTATTTCTTAGAAACAGAGCAAAATTTTACATAAAAGATTTGTTTTAAATAGATTATGTAATAAATTAACATCATGATCTCATATTAAATGGACCCATATCACTAGATGTTTTTCCATGAAAATTTCGATTTATATTCAACCACTATATTTAATGTCAATATAATAATTTTTTATGCATTATAATCGATTTAAAAACTTTAGCTCAAATGCTTGAATTACAATCACCATATACATGAATTATTCATTTTATCCATGCATGGCTTCTTTAACATTTAATACCGGTTGCAAACTCTTATGTATGAACAAAATAATCAAATATAAGTCATTAATTAAAAAGAAAATGAGCATCTAATTATTTTTTTTATTTTTTATTGCATCAATAATTAACAAGAAGCTCCACTCAAAATAATAATAATAATAATTAACAAAAAACTAAAAATATAATGTGAACCCAAAAAAGAAAAAAAATATTATTACAATACGAGATAACTTTTAATATCCAATTCCCTAAAAATAGACACAATCAATCTCAATTATACATGTCTGAAAAGAAAATATTAGATGAAATCTTAAAAACAGTTAAGTACAAAGTCACAATTAAAAATATTTCAAAAAGAGCTTTAGGTAAATAATAATAAACAAAAAAATTTAGTAAGAACACATAATTGAAGGATTTATCATAAGTAAAAGATTCCTTAACTGGACAAAAGATATTTAAAGAAACTTTTATTGTTATTCATGGGATGCTATTCAAATAAAATCATATATTTATGTTTCAGAAAATTTAAATTAAATTATATTTAATAATACTAAT
>CANYLF010145750.1:0-11486 GCA_948193215.1 Bocquillonia castaneifolia
CATTATTGGTAAGCTTGCTATCTCTTTATAGGTAGAGACCTTATCACGTTTGGTGAGTTAAAACCATCTAAATTGGGTTTGAACGTATCTTTGTGTCTTGGCCGAATCTTGAAGCTTGTTTGGTGTTGATTCCGCATCAGGCCCGCTTTTAAGGTTCACATATGGGGCCCACTAAGTCACCGGTACAAATGGTGTCAGAATTAAAGGCTGAAAGCACTAACGGATTCTTCTTAAGCTCTAGATCACAGATATATAATCAGTTTTATAAAACATTAAACGAATTTAACAAAAAAGGAGAAAATCTCTTTAGAATTTCTTACCTCAAATTTGTAAATTCTACTCGGTACAACCTTATCAAAATGCATTTTAAAATGAAGCTTGAGAGATCACGAATCCATAGACATCAAAATCATTTGATTCTAACTCCATATGTGAGAGTCATGAGAGTTAGAAATTTGAGAGAATTATATATATATATATAGGGGAGGCATCTGCCTTGTTCCCCGTGTCTCTTTACATATATAATGATGATGATGATGATGAATTACTATTTTAACCTTTAGATATTTTATAAATTACAACTTAACTTTCATAACAATTTTTCTAACAATTACATCTAGACTGAATTGTAAAAATTCTATTGAATAATATATATAAATCCTCCAATATATATTTTTTATTTTATTATTATTTTTTTATCAGTATTATGTTTTTTTAGGATGTTACACAAGTGGGACTAGGGAAGTACATCCCGAGCACATGCTGGGACCGATGGGATTTTCCAACACTAGATGATGATCATGAAGGATCTGACCACTTAGCCTGGGTTGAGTGGAGACCTTTGGATGTGTACGAAGATTTGTTAGAACACGGACTAATGATAGTCCTCCTAACACCTCTCACTTCAGCGGATCGCGTGTTCAGGTCTTATGCTTTTTACGATTATCACAGTTCCCTAGAGCACTATGTAGATGTGTGTTTGGCCTTGAGAAGAAGGGTGAATGAGCTAATTAATGAAGATAAGATCGCCATATCTGAAGATGGGGTCATAACATTTGTAGAGAGACAAAGGCAAAGCAAGATCAGGAGCTCGTTACCTAGATTGTTTGCCTATGGTGAAGTTCCTCTGCTACACTTAAGAGGACCTCCCCTCATCACCAAGATTACACTCGATGATATTTTCACGGAACTTAGGGCAAAAGGATATGTGTGAACCCCTTAATCAACCTATATATTACAAACTTGAGTCCTTTCCCACGAATGAGTACTGCCGCTATCACCAATCGATCGGACACCACCTGGATGACTGTGGTATGTTCATAGAAGCTATTGGTGAGCTGGTCATTACGGGAAAATTGATCGGACTGAGAGATAGAACTATGGGTTACGCAGGTGAATGGAAAGACTGTGAAATGAAGCATGGGCCTGACAAGCTGGGGTCAGCTTCAACCTCTACAGACAAACTGTCAGATTAGAAAGAATCAAAAGTAGCACCACTGTCCAATGAAGGGGGCAATTGGCTTCTTGACCATATGCTAGAAAATCATGGTAATGAGCTACCAACCGTCCTGCACCATTTCGAGAATGAAAGAAAGAAGAGGGAGAGTAAGAAATAAAGAGATTTGGGTTAGAAGATCAGGGTTTGACAGGTTACTTAGCTTAGCTAGGGACTCTATGAGATGTATAGATGCAATGTGTACTTCGGGGAGTGCTCTTACGTATAAAGACAGATCACTCAATTTTGTCTGTAATATAAAGTGGTCTGTACAGAACACTATTTTATATTATATGCTTACATGGTGTGATTATATGTCCTTTTTTGTGTTGTGGATGTTATAGAAACACTATGGTTGATGTAAGGGTTGACTAAATTCAAGACATAACTGATCAGTCTTAAATTCGATCGATTCCTTGTGTATCATGTGTTACCATTTGGAGTTTAATATTGTATCATGGAAAGACCCACCATGCTTGAAAATGTTTCCCCTAATGAGTTCATTCTATGCTTGTAAACATGAGATTGTTACGGATCAAGTTGGCTGACAGACAAAACAATAGGAGACTTGGTTTTCGGATGATGAGATATCGTATAGTCATCTTGCTGCCAAGAAAAGACAGGAGGATTGCTTGCCATAATACACATTTGTGTACACACATTATAAAATGATAGGCATTTCATGCATTCTCGCCTGTGACACATTGTGTGTACATCTGCATTTTATGTGGTTTTCTAAACCTGTTGTTTTGCAGTAATAATGGCTGACAATGTTAACCTCAAGCAATTTCGTAAGGTCATAAGAGAAGAAGTACAATTCCTATTGAAGGAATTTTGAGAAATACCATCTTTAGGAGGTTCAAGTGATCATCTTGTGACTCAAAAAGAGATACTCCCTCGGAAACATCAACATCAAGCCTCCCCCTCACTGAATCTGGAAAACTACCCAGTAATGAACCATCCCCAGCCAGAGAAGACACAGATCAATGAAAGAATCCATAATCAGAACTCCTACCAAGTTGCTGAGCCCAATCAACCCCTTCTTGAAATCTTTAAACTGGCAAAGGGCGGGGACTGTTTAAACCCTAACCAGTAGAATATCCATCTAACATTCCTCCTTCCATATATGATCCTGCAGCTTACTGTCAATTCCATCAAGTCATTGGCCATCACTCAGAAAACTCCTCAAAAACTTAAATAAGAAATTCGAGACCCTTCTAACTCGAGAAAATTGACCATTGAAGCAAACACAACCCCGATTCCTTATAACACAAAAATCTTCGTTATTAATATCCATGGTGATGACGTCAGTGTAACGTTACCAACACATGATACACATCAGCGTCATGTGGTATCTTACCATCCATAGTGTCATGTGATGCCACACCGATATTGGAGTCAAATTTTAAATTATAATATTAACACTCCATTTTACCATTACATTGCTTTTAGGAACACAAAATATATTCCTCGACTTTGCAGTACTATACATTCAAGTTATTCAATCTAGAAATAGTTATTTTAAAAAGAGATGAAAAAATAATTTATATATAACAAAATGAAATTTAAAGTATATTATGAATTAAACTTTGTTACAATTTAGTTAACAAATTATGTAAATTGCTTCGAATTTAGATTTTACTAAAGTTATTTTTGTTATATACTTATTTCAAAATGACATTATAACGATAGAAAACAATTCACTCTTTAGTAGTGTATGTTTTATTATAAATTTTTTTATATATTTTTTGGCTCATAGAGATGAGATCTTTATTTTAGGAGTTGGTTAGATTTAGAATAATTCACATAATTTGCGTATCAAATTAAAATATATAAATCATAATACGTTTAAAAATTTTAACATCCTTTAGAATATATAAATCAATTTTCCATTTAAAAATATTTATATAAAAATTCCCTGACAGGATTTTTTATGTGCACTAAAGCATTGGGTCGAAGATTCTCAGAAACTCATATTTGAGTTCTCGGAAAAATTTGGACAAAGAAAATTCAGAAAGAAGGTATTTTCCAAGAACTTATGTGGTGATATGAAATGCCCGTCCATGAAGGCAATTGTGATTCAAGTTCAGCCACTCAAGGAAAAAAAAAAAGTAGATATTTAATTATATACTGGCTACGAGTGAGCCTAAATGAATCATAGTTCAATTTGAGATCGACGATGACTTCCTCAGGATATAAATTGACCTGATTTCAACATTTCCACACACTTCTTAAGCAAGGCCACGGAAATTACACGAATGGATTTGGCAACCAATCCCTTACGGATGGAGTCCGGATTTTAGTTTAGGCTGACTAAAAAATTTAAAAATAAAATTTAATTTAACTATTTCTTAAATTTTATGTAAAATTTTTTTATGAGATAAAATGGCAAAAAAAATATAAGTAAATGATTGATAAAAAAAAATTTGGTAGATATATATATATCTTGTATGTAAATAATGTATTAGAAAATAAATTATAAGTGAAAAGTTATTAAAAAATATAATTAAATAATTAAATTTTGAAAAAAATATAAACAAGGTTAAATGAAATTAAACATGAGTATTAAAAATAAGAAAAATATATTTATTTGAAGAGGTCAAAATAAAAAAAATAAAAGTGTAAAGAAAATATTTTACACGTATTGAAATAAAGAAAATTGGAGGCTAAGGCGCTCTCATTGACAAGGTGGCACCGCATTGGAAGAAATTCTTGACACGTGGATTGCTCTCTATTCATTTTAATTATAGAATATAATTATCCAATAAAATAAATTAAAAATTGGGTAAATGGCGATCACAACTGAGGTATTCCCTATTACATTGCTTTACTTCTGAATTTTATATTATGCAATTACCCTTTAGATTTTACTTCGTTAACTATTATCTCCCTCACTTTACTAGTTTAATTTTAAATTTTATATATTGTGTTTTTACCCCTCTAATATTTTTCATACGATTTAATAATTAATCAAACTATAAAAATAAAATATTCCCTTCTAAGTATTATAATATTTTTATTTAGTTTAAAGTTTTAGTTATTTTTCTGTGATTTTAATAAAATTATTTGATTTAGAATCATTTTAACTTTTATTATCAGAATTATTTCTTTTATTTTTTTAAAATTTTAGAGTTTAAAATTTTTTTATTAATTAATTTGAGTACATTTTATTATTATTTTTGTATAAATTTAGTGTAAAATCATGTAAAAATTAATAAAAGTCAAATTAAGTAAAAATATAATTTATAAAATTAAAGGAGTAAAACAGTAAAATAGAAATATAGGATAATTGTATATTATTTTCTTTGAGAACGAGGAGGGGATAATATAGTTAAGTAAAACCTGTGGGATTAATTATATAACATAATGAAATATGTTATACCTCAGGTTGATCGTGGTACCGCAACTAGAATATAATATGTACAAAACTTTACGGTCCAACTGTATTGACACTAGACACTAGTGCAACTTGATTTGGTAAGGATATCGGCAACAATCAACCTTGTAATTCTTTGTTCAAAAAAAACCTTCTAATTCTCCAGTTATATACGTGCACTTCGAAACTTCGATGTTTAATAACTGTAATAACTGTTAATTATAAGCTGCTGGTGATATGTTTAAAGCAATCAAAAAAAGTTTAAGTTCAACTGTCCACCACTACATAAAAACAGAGATTTACCAAATACCAGTGGTGCCCTCAAAATCTACTGTCTAATAAGATGTAGTGTGCAAGTACCGGAGGCTTGTCCTAGTAATTGGAACTGTCGCATAGATGTCGTATAAAGTCTTATCAGATGTGGCACATGAGCTGTAAAAGCGTGAAAGAACATCTGATTTAACAACACTCGTAATGGACTCGAGAGTGTCAGATTCGAATCTACCTTCCTAAATAATAATAATAATAATAATAATAAAAGATAATTGATCATGTACCTTCACAGGCTTTCGCATTTCTAAGTCATCATGGAGCTTTAGGCATTCGCACCAACTATGTGTAAAGAGAGAATTGAGATTATATAATGAGGCCAAATTCAGCAGTTCACATAGACAACTTTTCACTGGAAAAAGTAAAAACCACATTGATCCTTTACATAAGAGAATGAACAGGATGCTTGAACGTACATCTTGTAACACACCAGCACAACATGAGAAGAAAATCTTGTCGAGTTTAATAATTTTTCTTCCACATCAAGCGCACCACCATCTCGAGGAGAATGAATGATCATTTACAACCATCTTATCTAGCATTCTACAGCAGAAGCTCGACAAATGCAAGTATATATAGAATTATACTCCTCAGTAGAAGTTGATTCCAAGCCCAGAATCTCCACTGTCTTCAGGTATGTTAATGAAACATTGGATTTGATGACTAAATTGAAAAGATCTGTTGGAATTTCGGTCAAAATCAAACTGCAATTACATATTTCATCAAATGATCGAGCTCATTCGAAACTGTAACTAATTAAGCAAAGCATGCAAGAAAAATGATTTATGTAACTACCAAGCCTTGAAAATTTTCATTTGAAAGCTTTCTTCATGCTCACAAAAATCATAGGCTTGCAACTTCAAAATATTAGGTGAAAATATTAAGGAAATGTACCTGCACATTCCAATTGTTGGATTTTCGTATCATAATAAATTAATTTCTCCAATTCAGGTGAACTGCAAAATAGACGTACAATTCCAGGGACGTGCCGGTTTCCAAAACCAGAAATTAATGTGTAAAAATAAAATTAAGCACTTACAGTTCAAAATTGGAGAAGACACCTCCAATGTTGAGAGAACCTTTTTCACATCAAGGTAAGAAGCAATAAACATATATATTAAACATCAAAAGTAATATGATAAGAAAGTATATCCAATTTGTCATGAAAAAAAAAATCACTTACAATGAATTGAGAATCATTAAATCAGAAGGCATCAATTTTTCAACTTTCCTACTATATGAACCTGATGACACCAATTCCCAATTGTGAACTCCTTAACATGAAGAAGCTGTTGAAGATAAAAGGCAAGTGGAAGAAAAATATCCCACATTGCTAAGGAAAAAGAAAAAGAAGGCCCATATAAACTAAAAGTGTAGCAAGTCAAAATGGCTTAAGCCATTTTGACAACAAGCTGCACAATATTTGGAGGCCCATCAAGATGGCGCTCTCTCCGCGCACTTACACGAGGTCGGACCGGGCCTGCCTCCGCTCCAACAGAAGCTTTTCAAGAATCTGAATCACCACATTCTGATACTCGACATATTCTTCATTAATAAACACATTAAACTTTATTGTAGCACTAACCAAGGAAGGAAGATCCATTGATCAACTGAAAAACTGTATTACTGCCAGCTACCCAGAAGTTGCAGAGTTTGCCAATTTTTTCAAAGAATTGGACCGAATCTTTATATGATGGCCAGTGCCTGATAGAATATTCTGTTCTTCAGTAAGATTGACAGAGCTCATCGTGAGTGATTTTCATTGGATATTTGCCGGCAGAGTAAAATCACAGGCAAAAATTTTGAGTTCAATCAGTGTTTGGCTGTTGAAAAAATAATTAGAGGTAATGTTTTATGTTCGTTGGGAGAAATTCTTCATGAAGCCTTCTCTACCTCATGACTCACTGCAAAACTCATCCATGGTTCAATTTGTTGAAACAATGAAAAAGAAGTCCCACATCGGGAAATTGAAGAAGAAATAAAGCTCATATAATACAAGAGTGTAGCAAGTACAAGCTGCATAGCACTTGGAAGCTCATCCAGATGAAGCTTCCTCCTCGCACACACACGGATGCAGATCGGACCATCCTCTGCTGGAACTCTAAAATAGAGACTAGTATGAAGGGAATGAGTACAAACTTAGACGAAATCAAAGACAGCCAGACCTGCAACCTCTCAGACTTAAAGCCCATGAAAGGAGTACAAGCCCAGGCAGACACTTGAAGCCCAAGCACAAGTCCAGGTCTCCTCTGCTGGAACTCTAAATAGAGACTAGTATGAAGGGAATGAGTACAAACTTAGGCAAAATCAAAGACAGCCAGACCTGCAACCTCTCAGACTCAAAGCCCATGAAAGGAGTATAAGCCCAAGTGTCTTTCAGACTCAAAGCCCATGAAAGGGGTACAAGTCCAGGCAGACACTTGAAACCTAAGCACAAGTCCAGGCAGACCTATGACCTTTGAGGCTCAATGGGAGAAGCTAGCTCATCAAAGGCAAATCACAACTGATCAAGCCTAACCGGTTGGACTTGAGGAGGAAATACCTTAATTCGTGAAGAAGACGAGTACGAGAGTATAAAATTAAAATAATAAGGATAACTTAGATATTTCAATAATGTTCTATTCTTCTATAAAAAAAGTTTAACTCCTCTACACCCCAATTTAGGGTGTAAAGAAACTTAATCCATTCAACGGTAATAAAGGTGAATCATTCCCTTTCTATTCCCTTTCCCTTCCCCTTTATCTCCTAATCCAAATAAGAAAAAAATTAAGTTCAATCCCAATTACCTTCCCTTCCCACTCATCCATGTAGAGTATAAGTGACCATAAATATAAAAGACTTGCGAATTCAATGGATGGAAGAAAGGAAAGAATATGGTGGATAAAGAGCTAATGTTACACTTCCTTTTCTCCTCTTTGTTGCCGCCATTCTCATTCTTGTTTTCTTATCTTCGTTGCCGTCATTTTCACTTCTTTCCATAATATTGACTGTTGTTTGAGTAATCCTATTCTCTTTTCTTTCGGTGTTTGTTTTAATCTTTTTACACTTTTTTTTTTTGGAATCACTAAATAATCAAATTTTGTACAAGGAAGGGTCTCATAAGTCCACCTAGACCACATAAGGTTATTTTCATTATGGAGTGTCAATTTATATTTTTTTAAATCTCATTTTAAAAAAATTCTCTTTAATGAATTTTCATTTGATTTTTTTATAAGCAGGTTCAAAAGGTATAAATTAAATTTTTTTAAAAAAAATTAATGTCAGTTCGGTATATTTTATATTTTTATGTTTTTTTTTTCAATTTTATTAATTAGAAATCAAATAAAATAATTTATTACTCAAGAAAATTTTTAAAATTTTTAGAATTTAATATATTTTTATAACTTGCATACAAAAAAATCAGGTAAAAAGTCATTAAATTGATTTTTTAAAAAAAGATTTAAAAATTATAAATAATATTTTGGACTTATTTGGTTTTAAATCAATAAATTATATGATCTAATTGACCCTAAAAAATGAAAATGACCTTATGTGGTTGGGTGTCACAAAATAATGGATTTATAAGACCCTTGAAATTTTGTATGTTTGTTACATATTTGATTTTTTTTTTTTGGTAATTTTTACTCACCGTCTCTCAACTTCCTTTTCTCTCCCACCACCATCCCTTAACTTTTTTCAATCAGAAAATCCCTCAATTATGAATTTATAACACAAAAGTCCCCACAATTAGTGTATATTCACTACCGTTAACCAAATTTTATTATAGTGTATTCCAATAAATTGAGCATATTTTCTCACCAAAATTGAGACCACTTAGATATATTATCTATTTTCTATGAATTTTTTAAATTTATTTAATTAAAAAATAGAAAAAAATAATAATAATTCCATGGTAAATTTGTTTATTATTCTTTATAAATTAGATTGCATTATTCTTGATCCATATGCAAAATTTCATGTTAAAATTTATAAAAATGAATTTTTTAAAGGGGTGATCGGTGGACGAGAATTTTGGGTTATCAACTAATAGTTTGGGGATTTTTTGGTTGCAAAAAAAAGTTGAAGGATGGTGGTGGGAGAGAGGAAAGTTGGGGGACCATGAGTGCAAATTACCTTTTTTTTTTTTACAGTTATTGCCTTAGTGGTATGCTTTTTTGTTATTCAAATATATTTATTTTCTATCAAAAATTTAAATGCTAATTATAATAAATTAAAATTTTTAATTGTATAAAGAACTATTTGTCCATGAATTAACAAATATCCTAATGGTACTTATTAAATTATATTTATTAGCCAATTAGATTAAATGTAACGCCTCGCCTTTATAAACCATTTATACATATACCTAGTGTTTGCACATTAAAAATATTTATATTATCATATAATTAAACTTTTAAATAAAAATATTAAAATAAAATTTTATTTATTCTTACTCTTTAATAAATAAAATTTAAAATAGTATTAATAATAACAAAAAAAATTTCCCTAAGATCGTTGGAGTCTAGCCACATCTACCAAATCTAGCATTCTCTTCCTATTTGATTTTCCTGCAACACTGGATTGTTGAGGAAAATAATGAGTTTGATACTCAGTAAGAAAATAAGCATATATATATATATATATATAATTAACTTAATATTTGAAGTCATTTTCTTAGACTTCCTCATTTACTGACATAATATGCCAGTTTATATTAATTTACCAGAACATATAAAACACTCAACATAGCAAAGAAACTTACAACGCAGTATATCAAGCGTGACACTCTTAATAGTCATCTCACAACATAACCATCACACTATCATTATCAAAATCAAGTATAGTATTAATAGCACACCATAATTGGTAGCTTAATTGCAATATCTTTCACAACCATATCACCTTATATATTACACAACCACAATCGTCAATAGACGCAGATTTACATTATCAATTTAACAATCACAATTTCAAGCCAAAATCTCACCCTTTCCATTTTCCTCAAATTCAATCTCACATTTCAATCCTCACATTTCAATTTCATTTTCAGGTGAGCACCTAGTGAGACTATCCTCCCGGCTCAGTCTCACTATCGCACAAAGGGTAGCTATCCGCTGGGCTCAGCTTTCCCAGTTCACACACGTATCTCACATGACTCATTGCCTTTCACACACTTTCACTATCATGCACATGCGTAAGCACAATTCAATTCAATCAATTCCAACAATTTGTCCAATTCATAATAATTTTTCTTTATTTCTCAATCAATCAATAAAAATCTCATCCAAAACACAGTCATCTCAATTACTTCAACTTCCCACTAATTCTCAAATTCACAAACACAGCCAATTCACATCACAACACGTCATGATCAATTTTGATAATTAGTTAAATTATTTAAAAGAAATGTTAAAAAAAAGGTAACCTAATAACATCTTTTTCATTTGGAACAATCTCTTGTTGCCCAATAATAAATCATTCATTTTCCCCTCTTCACTTTTCTAGGGGTAATCATAATTCATTTAATTTTCTCCTTTTCACTTTTTTAGGGGTTATCATAAGTATGCATACTTTCAATCCCATCACTTGGGTTACCAAATCCTAACCTATCATTTAGACAATCAACTCATTGTCAAACCATACACAAACAAGCAAATCAAACAACAAGATCATCTTATAATCATAATTTTCTCAACAATTCCACCAAAAGCATATTATGTAAAGAAACATAATAATTCCATCCAATTCAACCACTGCCAACTCAACAAGCCAAGAGCATAAACATATCTCTTAATCAACTAGAACATATCAATTAAATTAATTTAGTAATTTCCACTCAATATACACAAAATTTAGTCCATTAAATACTTACAATATAGAATAATCACATCATTCAAACCACACAAGCAAATAACATAATTAATATTAATAATTATTTACTTACTGAATATACCATAATAATTAAATTTACCTATTTATATTTCACACAACAATTAAATATTAACTTTCAGCATGTAAAACTCAATAATCCAGGGGTAGAACCGGAGTATCCTCACACACACAAATTAATTTATTTCCTCACCTGACTAGCGGTTATATTCCATCCCTCCAATCCTGTTTCTCTTTAGCCAAAACCTATATGAATTCATGTTCAACATAATTTTTACTAATTTTTGGAACACAGTTATTATTCAAATTATTTATTTAAAAACACTATTAAAATTATATAAAAAGGCTTTTAGAGATTATCGGGAAATAATATGTAGATTTCAATTACACAATTGAAATCAGCACGAAAATTGAGTC
>CANYLF010145951.1:0-10978 GCA_948193215.1 Bocquillonia castaneifolia
GTAAGTTCGGGAATATATTTATGCAGCTCGTGCAAAATTTTAAATTAAACGGACATCGTTTACTATTATTTTTAATTTTTAATAGTAAAAACTCAATAAATGCCAAAAATACATTCCCGGACTAAGAAATTGAAAAACCAAAAATTATGGTCATTACATTAAGTTTTAATATTTGTATTTGTATTTTTTTCCTTTATATTTATATTTTTAACTTGCATTTAGTTGTTTATATATTTAATTTGAAGAAAATGAATTAATTTATAAAGCTTAAGGGTTTTAAATGAATCAATTTTTAAAGTTTGAGGATTTAAATGGATTGATTTCTAAAACTTAAGGGCTTAAATGATAAAAGAATAATTAAAGGGCCTATTTACTCTTTGATAAGTAATTCAAGGACTTAATCGAACCTTTTACCTCATAAAAACATATGTAAAGTTACATACATTTAAACTTTACTTCTATAGAAATTTACTATTCTTTGGATTGTGTATATATGTGTGTAATAAAATTTAGTTATACCGTAAGCGTGTATGACGAAAGAAATTTTTTGTTAATGCGATGGAAAGGTAGACATTACATATCAATTAAATCATAAATATCCCTCAAAAAATTAAATCATAAATAAAAATATCATAATTAGTCAAAAGTCGAGCAAATGTTAGTAGATATTATATAACATAAAATAAAAAAATGGTGAAGGGTTGTTGTTTTCATTGCCAATTGGAACATCCATACATTGTCAATCATAACATTCATAGTTTATTCTGCAAGGCAAAAAAAGATATTAATTTAACATGTAAATTCAAAAAAAACATAAACTTCATTTAAAACTTTATTTCTAATGTAATTTTTAAATGACCGTCATTTTGTGAAGTTAAGTTGGTATATTTTTGTCTTAAAATCATACAGTTATTGGTAAATAACACTCTAAAAATCCAATGCTTCTCACAGTGCAACAACATTAGGACTCAAGCTTTTGATGCTTTTAAATCTTTTACAAAACGTGTTCAAAATTGAAAATGGTGTTTAATAACTTTTTTGAGAAGTGATTATGGAAAAGAATTTGAAAATGAATATTTTGAAAGTTTTTATTTAAAAAGAGGTATTTTCACAACTTTTCATGTCGAAAAACTTCTCAACGAAATGGTGTTGTTGAAAGAAAAAATAGAATATTGATTGAGATGGCTAGAACTATACTCAGTGAGTATGGTCTACCAACCTACTTTTAGGCGGAGGCTGTTAATACATCATGTTATATTCCAAATAGAATTTTCAAAAGACATATTTTGAACAAAACCTCTTATCAGCATTGAAATGGTAAAACACCCAATATTTCTTATTTTAGAGCATTTGGTTGTAAGTATTACATTTTAAACACTAAGGATAATCTTAGGAAATTTGCATCCAAGACGGATGTTAGAGTCTTTTTAGGTTATTCCACCTCAAGTAAAGCTTATAGAGCCTTTAACAACAAAACTCTAGTAGTTGAAGAAACCATGCATGTTACCTTTGATGAATCCAGTAAACTTGATCTTGTGAAAGGTAGTTCTTGTGATGATGTTGTAGGTGCCTTTGAAAAAGCTCACAATTGGAGAAGATGAGTCTCAACCATCAAAGGAGCTTGACAAGGAGGATACATCACATGAAGAAGCTCAAAAACATGCAAATGGAGGAAACAATGATGATCAAGCTCAAAATACCCAAGAGCGGGGTGAATTGGTGCGGAATTTGAAATTAAAAATTGCTTGAGAATGAACACAAAGGTTTATAGTGGTTCGGACCCAACTTGTCCTACGTCCACTCTCTCAAAGACCTCTTTGGGGTTCCACTATCACAAATGTGATTACAAAGGAGATTTCTAAGACTATCTTTAACCTTTATAAAAGAGTTTTCTACGCTAACTCACAACCCAACCTTAGTGTTTCTCAATCCTCACAAGAATTGACACTAATACAAGGTAGATAGGCACTCAACCCAAGTAATAAATGCTCTAGAGTTCTAACTATCTACACACAAGCAAACCCTTACAAGAGTAACTGCTAAAGAAAGTTGAGAATTAAATTTTCAAGAGTTTGGATATCAAAGAGTTAATGTACTTAGTTGAGACACATTTATGGTGGATATTTATAGCCAAAATACCAAAAACTAGCTGTTAGAAATAGCCCTAAGGATGTCTCCAATGGATAGTAAAATCTGCATTAAATGCACTACAGAGTGTCAGGTCGCGAGGGCGAAGTCCTTTATGGTGACCATGACATTCAAAAAGTAGGTCAACTGCTAGTTTCCTTTGAATATCGCGGGGGCAATGCACACTCTTGAATCCAATTCCTTTATGAGGGTCGTGGGGGAGATGTCCTCAGTCATGGTGCGACCTCATCCTTGAAAAACACCCTTGAAAGTGAACATACGGTTTCTTCCATCACGGGGGTGATTGCTAGATCACAGAGGCAATCAAAGCATGCTTCATTTCCTTGAGGCTTTAATCGTGGGGGCGATGCTCTAGTTGTGGCCATGACAAAGACTCCCGTGGCTTTGTAAATCTTGATGACTTACATTGCGGAGGCGATGCTCATTACAAAAGCCTTTAGTCATTTTTATGTCTCTTTGTCCTGGGCGCAATAAAGGTACATCATAAGGGGCGATGATGCCTATCACGGCCATGATTTACAATTCACTTTTCCAATTCTTGAATCTACTTAATGAAACTCAACCTACACACTTGGAATCTTGATTAAACACTTAATAAAGGTTGTTAAAATCAAAATAAATTAGATTGAGACTGCTTGGGCCAACAATCTCCCCCTTTTTGAGTTTGATAGCCCCAAAATAATTTAAGGCATAAAGTGTTTAAAAGGTGTGTGAATTGAGTGAAATTGCTCCCCCTCAACTTGTGCAACATTCAAAAACTTACCAGAGCAAAGAAAACAGGTATCCAAGCTTAAGGGTAAATTTTACACAAGTTTTAAGTTTTTACCAAATATGCTTAAGTTCAATTTTAACTCTAAAGGTTATCTCAATCTAATCCAATCATCCTTGCAAGGGTATGGAACCAAGAATCCAGAGATTTTCCCTCTTTGTCAACTACAGAAGCAAAGGTTAAAGTATACAAGATAAAAAAAAAATATGTACAGAAAGCACAAGGGAAAACAATATTAAACATCAAAAGAGCATCCATTTCATTAAATATAAAATAAAAAAATTATACAATGCAAATGAAATGGTGAAAATTCATGAAAAAAAATGATGGAAAACATAAGAAAAGCACTAATGGCCTAGAGGGTCTTGGAGTGATCACAAGGGGGATTTCCAATTTGGCTTGAATTGTCTTGAGGTCATCATGGATGGCTTTGAGGTCATCATCTTGCTCATCTAATCTTTGACCCATCCTTGTGTAGGCCAAGGCATGCTCATCCAACCTCCTCTCAATTACTTTGAGGCTCAAGACTATTTGTTCCCCAAGAAAGAAGGGTCTTGGTGTGGATGAAGACGCTTCTCCCCTCCTATTATATATGTCTACACTTGGAAGGTGCACTTCCTCATCAAAGGGGATTCCACCCTCTTCCTCTTCCTTTGCTTCTCTTGCCACCTCCCTTTCTTTTCTCCTTTCCTCTTTCTTCTTTTCCTTATCCTCATCTAGGACCCCTCCCAAATACTCAAAAGTCTCATCCTCCAATTTTCTCATTATCTTGACCTTCTTCACAAAGAAGTCAATATCCATCAAGCCTCTTTGAAGTTCAAGAGGAGGAGAGAGGGGACAGGCTTGTGGTTTTCTCAATTCATAGTGAAGAAAATAGGCCATTTGAGAGATATAGGAGCCATTTAGGATAGTTGCTCCTTTGGAGCCAACTAAGATAGTTGCTCCTTTGGAGGCTTTAAGGCTTAGAAGGTAGTCTATAAAGAAGTATAAGGTTTGAATATTTTTTTTATTTTATTGCACAATAGAGGAAAAGAAGGTTTTTTTGGGTGATATTGTGGTTACCTTCTTTATTTACAAAGACCAGGGAGGAGATTATTTTGTGGAAGATGAAATGGCCAAGATTCTTCAAGTGCTTTGAGGGTGTGTGTCCTCCCAAAAATCTTAGTGAGACACCTATGTCCCTTCAAAAGGTGCTCATATCCATCTCGCTCTCTTGGAAGTTAATGATGCCATCTTTGGAGAAGCCAAAGCATGCGTCCATGGCTGCCTTTGGAAACACCACATGTTTTCTAAAGAGTTTGAAATAGCAGACATAGGAGCCCAAGTCCTCCTCTACTTTCTTGTTCACCTTGAGTGTGGAGAGGAACTTAAGGGTCAAAACTTCATACCCATTGTACTTGGGCAAGGCAAACTCCATCCACCCTAAAGTCTTAAGGTATCCTTCAACCTTGTCTTTCACTTTCATCTGTTCAAGGGCTTTAATAGAGATCCTCCTTGTCTCTAAGTACTCTTTGTGAGCAAGCTCCTTGGCCTCAACCTTTCCTTCATCATCTAAAACATCCCACAAGGTTTTCTGTTGAAGAGAAAACTAATGTTATTCTTGAGGTTTTAGAGTTTAGGTCACTTTCTCCTTGCCTTTGTCCTTGGTTTCTTTAGCAGTAGGTGGGGTTTTAGGTTTGGATTATCCTTCTCTTATCACTATCCCAAGAGGCTTGTTCTCATCCTTAGATTCAATAAACTTCACCTTCTTTCGAGGGTGACTTCTTAAGGTCATCAACAAGGCCCCTCTTTTGTGAATCACCGCTGGTGACTTTGTTGCCCATAGTGTCTAGTTTATAAAGAAAATGCAGAAAAAGAAAAGAAAGGATGTATTTCAAAGCATAGAGAGGGAGGAGTAGAAAAGAAAGACTAACTTAAAGCTTTAAAACAATTGAAAATGGTTGTAAACCTTTACCCATATGCATAATACAGTTTATATAGGCATATATGGACTCCCTTTGGCAAAAAAATATTGAAAAAAATTGAAACTAGCCATTTTTCGATGTTTAGAAATGGCTATATTTTTTTAATTTTAAACGTTGATCACTGGCATGATAGGGGTCATCGACCCACGATATTTGAAAACTAGAAAAATGGTCAAATTATCATTTGATCGCGACTACAATGACAATCACCACCTCCGTGATCTAAGAAACAAAAGGTTTTGAAAAATGTAGTGGCAATTGCGGGGGCGATCGAGATGATCGTGATAGCGATGAGCAGTTAAAGAATTTTTTAAAAGTTTGATCATGCCCACGACCATATGATTATGGGCATGATGTGAGAAGTGGAAACTTTTAAAAGGGGCTGAATTTTAGTCACGATGGCGATGAGGCCATTATGGGTGTGACAAACAATCCAATAGGTTTTAGAAAAATAAGACTTTGGTCACGACCATGATACTGAGTATCATGGGCATGATCAATGAAACAGAAACTTTCAAAACCTATAACCTTTTATCATGACCGAGACACAGAGCGTTGCCTCTGCGATTTATAGGTCAAAAACAGTTTTTAAAAATTTAAGGGCAAAACACAAAATTTTGAGCCAAGGGATTCCACAGTTTGATACATGACTATAAATGACTCCTTAAGATTATTGGACAAGCCCAAGGTACTCATTTTAAGCCTTATGCATATTTCTTAGGGTAAAACCAATTTTCAAGCAAAAAATAAAGAAATCAAAGGGTGCTTCCATCTAGCATCCCTTAGTCACCCTTACTAAAGTTCATGTGACCTTCATTGAGAGGTTTTGTAAAAATATCACAAGTTGATTAGTTGTGTCGATAAATTCTAACACAACATCCCATTTTTGCACACGATCTCTTTAAAAATGATGTCTAATGTCTATATGCTTGCTCCTAGAGTGTTGAATTAGGTTCTTTGAGAGATTAATGGCACTAGTATTGTCACATTTAATGGGAATGTAAATGTTGACCCCAAGGATCCATTAGTGATTTTGATGATGCAAAACATTGTCTTAGTGCTAATATATTTGATAAGTGTTTTATAGGTGATGGATGTAATGCAAGTGCACAAGAGCATTTGATGAAGATAACTAAGTGCTATTAAGGAGATTTGATTATTAATAAAGATGTGATGGATGCAAAGCAAAAGCAAAAGAGTATTAGATGAAGTTCTTAGTTTTGAGAAGGTTTTGAAGTTATGAAGATTGAGTGATGATAAAGTAATGAATAGGTTTGGAGAAATATGACTGATGGTGACAGAGTTCTTAATGGTGTTAAATGTGTTATATATGAAGATTGAGAAGTGTATTGATGAGTATTAGATTAAGAGCTCCATAGGTGGATATGTTCAAGTGTTATCCTATTAAAACACTTGGGTACTTGGTTAGACTAAGCTTGAGAAAGGGTATTAGATTAGGTGGATAGGTTTAAGTGTTAACCTCATTAAAACACTTAGGATTTGGTGAGAGTTTGAGGATAATGAGCTAAGGATATGATTTGGAAAGTTTGGGAGAAGCTAAGAAAGATTGGAGAATTTAGTTTTGAAGAATTTGAAACTAGATAATGTTGGGACTGTACTAAGTCTATTTTTTGGATTAGCTTTTGACACACCTATAAAAGTGATATAGGGCCTTATTATATATGGATGGAAAGCTACGAATGTCTAGTTTCTGGATCAAGAATTGAAATTCAATTTGGAACATTATTTTGGGAGTTATGATTTTTTAAGTGAATTATACTCAGAATTGCAAGCATAAGACTGTGCAAATGGATCATCTTTACAATGATGCCAAGCCTTCTAGAGATAGACTTTTAACATGAAATTTTACAAAGATGTATCCCTAGATGTCTAGTTTCATATTAATTTTGAATCTTCTCAAAAAGATTTGTAGATTAGAAGATATGGAGGTTGGAGTGAAGGTTGCTCGGAATCATAAGCACTAAAAAGGCGTGATTTTTTAGGCTATCAAGATGACTGCGTTCAGAGCTGTCCCTCTTGCAAAATGTGGAGAGAGGCTTGAAGTTTCTAGTAAAAAAAAATTGTAGGATTTGGAGTTGTATAACGTAAGATATAGCATTTTAAATTTGAACAAACTGTGCAGAAAATAGTTGGCAGCGGTTCAACAACCCTCTTCCTTGATTTGAATTACAACTAGCCATTTATAACCGTTGGGCAACGGCCATAAATGGTCACAGAGGGCCTTTTGGACATCTTTGAGGCATTTTGACCCCTTATTGGACTATATGTATCCATACATGTTATATGCAACATACAATCTCTCTCATTAAGTCCAAACACTTGCAAATTGAATTTGTAACTTTCTTCATCTTAAATTACCTTGGTTGTTTGTGGGTAGTTAGGATCTCATGGAAGCTTTCAATTGGGACTGAAAGCTTTGGGCTTGAGTGATTAATTACCTTTGTACAAGTGTTAAGCTTGTGTGAGCTTATGAAACACTTGGGTTTTGGAGTGTTTGTGTGAGCCATTAAAACACATAGTTGAAGGTTTGATGTTGGCCTTGTAAACACTAGGTTTGGTGTGAGCCTTGGTAAACACTAGGTTTTGAGTGAGCCTTAAAAAAACTCATTGTAGAGGTTTGAATGTGAGTCAATGAAAACACTTAGGTTTCGATCTTGAATCTAGCAAAAGAATCATTAATAGTGGAAAATCTCAAGTGAAGGCTTGAGGAATGGACGTAGGCAAGGAGTTGGCCGAACCACTATAAATCTTGTGTTTGATTCTCTCTTCCCTACTCTATTTACACATTCATATTAATTTATGCTTGATGGAATTTGGTTGATTTATTTGCTTGCTTTACTTGTTTGCTTAATTATCTTTGATTTGATTTTCAATTAGTTTTTTTGTTATTACATTTAACTAATTGAATTGCTTCCACTATTTGATTGAAAGTTTTAATTTTGTTTTTGTTAAATAACCAATTCACCCCCCCCCTTTGTTTGCAATAGGGATTTCAGTGATCAATACTTAGTCCATAATCTTTCAATTGTTGTTTCATCCATGAATAGTCCATAATCTTTCAATTATTGTTTCATCCATGAAACTTGTAATCCACAACAACCCACCGCTACATAGTCGGCTTCCGCGGTTGACAAAGCAATGCTAACTTGTTTCTTAGAAGCAATTACCAAGTAGTTGACATATGCCAGAAGTGCTCTTCTTATCCATCAAACTATCGGCATAATTGAAATCCGAGTATGCAACTAGATTAATGTAACACTCCTAGGATACCATAGTCCTAAATGCACCGTGTCATGCAAATATTTTAAAATCCTTTTGACGACACTCAAATGAGACTCTTTAGGACATTGTTGAAAATGTGCACACAAACATGTAGCAAACATGATATCAGGTCTACTAGATGTAAGATAAATAAGAGAGCCAATCAGACCTCTATACTTTTTTTATCTACATCCTTTCCCTTCTTATCTTTGTCCAACTTGGTGGTGGTGCTCATGGAAGTTTTGCTTCATTTGCATCGATCCATCCCAAACCTTTTGAGTAGCTCCTTAGTGTGCTTTGCTTGGTTGATGAAGATGCCATCCTTTTCTTACTTGATTTGCAATCCCAAGAAGATTTTTAGCTTCCCCATCATGCTCATCTCAAACTCCTTAGTCATGCACTTAGCAAAGTCCTTGCACAAACTCTCATTAGTAGCACCAAATATAATATCATTTACATATATTTGGACAATAAGAACATTATCCTTTTGCTTTTTGATGAAGAGGGTAGTGTCAACCTTCCCTTTTGCAAAACCATTTTCACAAAGATAAATACCAAGCCTTTCATAACCAGCTGTAGGAGCTAGTTTTAAACCATATAAGGCCTTAGTAAGCTTGAAAATATGTTTTGGAAATTCAAAGTTTTCAAAATCGGGAAGTTGCTCAACATACACTTCCTCTTCAATGAAACCACTTAGAAAAGTACTTTTGACATCCATTTGAAAAAGCTTGAAATCCGTGAAAGATGCAAAAGTAAGTAAAATCCTAATGGCTTCTGATATTGCTGTGGGTGCAAAGGTCTCAACATAGTCAATGCCTTCCTCTTGGTTATACCATTTGGTAACCAATTAGGCTTTGTTTCTAGTGACTTAACTTTGCTCATCTAATTTGTTCTTAAACACCCATTTAGTACCAATAGTAGGATGATCCTTAGGTCTAGGGACTAAGCCCCATACCTTATTCCTCTCAAATTGATTGAATTCCTCTTGCATAGTAAGTACCCAACTCTACTCATGGAGGGCCTCATCAATGTTCCTTGGCTCAATTTAAGATAGGAATGCAAGATTAGAATCTAAGAGCTTAAGTTGGTTTCGAGTACTTACACCCTTAGAGGTTTCACCAATGATGTTATCCTTGGGATGATCTTTGGAGAAGAACCATGTAGGTGGAAGATCTCCATGCTCTTATTGGTGATCTCTATGCTCTTATTGGTGATCCACATGAGTTGATCATCAACACTTTGTCCATTATCGTGTTCTTCTTGTGATGAATCTTTGTTAAGCTTCTATTTATCCTCAATGTTAAGCTTTTCAAAGGAACCTATAAAATCATCACAAACACTAACTTTCATAAGATCAAGCTTATTTGATTCATCAAAGGTAACGTGCATGGACTCTTCAACCACTAGAGTTCTTTTGTTGAAGATTCTATAAGTCTTGCTTGAAGTGGAATAGCCTAAAAAGACTCCTACATCCATTTTGGATGCAAATTTCCCAAGATTGTCCTTGGTATTGAGAATGTAACACTTATAATCAAACACTCTAAAATAAGAAGTATTGGGTGTTTTACCATTCCACAACTCATAAGAGGATTTGTTCAAAATTGGTCTTTTGAAAACTCTATTTGAAATGTAGCATGATGTGTTGACAGTCTCCACCCAAAAGTAAGATGGTAATCCATACTCATTGAGCATAATTCTAGCCATCTCAATCTGTAACAACCCGAATCTAACACCATATAATACGGATTAAAAGACATAATGATAGTAATTAATCATAAATTAAAATCCAATTAAAAATTCCCCTCGAAAATAAATTTTTCTCTGAAAATGGGGTTGCAACGATCGTTATGAATAGTGCAACGATCGTTGTGAACAGTGCAACGATCGTTGTGGATGAACAGTGATCGTTGTAAAATACATGAAAATTGTCCAAAAATCCAGTAAGGTACACGAGCTCGTGGGAAATTAGCAACGAGTTCGTTGCAAATCAGCAACGATCGTTGTGAATAGTGTAACGATCGGTAAGCCAAAAATCACCAAAACGAAATATTTTCCAAAATTCGCAGTTCTAAAACAGAATTTCTGACTTTCCTCTGTAAAACCGTACTTAAACCAACTCAAAATCCCTTAAAATATATAACAAACTCTTCAAACTTAAAAACACAATAATGTTGATAAACAAAGAACATTGAAAACTTCATCAATATATAATTAACTAAAAATCAACTTTATTCAAATATTTATTCAAATCTTTTACACATATATAACAACTTCAATATAGTTCATTACACATATGTCAATTAATAACTTAAAAACCAAATGCATAAACAAATGCACCAAATGCTCGTTATCCACTGGCCAACCTGAACTTCTACTGAAATGCACGTAGACTCCTATCTTGAACCTGAAAAATATGCCAAGGGGTGAGCTGGCAACTCAATAAGCATTTAATCAACTAATCAGGCATATATTAAGCCAAAACCACTCAATACACATACACATCACATACTTCACACATATAAAAGCATACTATCATAACCAATCATTTTCACAACCATCATCCAATCTCAAATCATAACAATCAATACAAATCAAGCTCGGATGACTCATTCTCACATTTCCTCACATTTCATTTTCTTTCCTCATATCATTTCACATTTCTTATTTCATAATCAGGTGGCCACCGATGAGACTATCCGCCCGGCTCAGTCTCGCCATCCCACAATATGGGTAGCTATCCGCCCGGCTCAACTTTCCCATCACACACATCCCATATTTCCCCAAGAGTCATCCTTTCCATTCACAATCACAATTC
>CANYLF010146017.1:0-17043 GCA_948193215.1 Bocquillonia castaneifolia
TGGAAGAAGAAGACACAACTTCCCCAGTTCCCACGTCTTTCTTATCTGGGAATTAGATTCTGCCCAAAGCTAACTTTGATGCCGATGTTTCCAACCCTTGATGACACTCTAAGGCTAGAGAATGCAAGCCTGGAGCCTCTAGAAACAACAATGAATTTGAAGACGAAGATGGTCACTTCATCACCATCTTCCTCTTCTTTCTCACCGCTTTCTGAGTTGACGAGCTTGAAGATTTACGATATTGAAGAGCTTGAAACTTTGCCAGAATGGTTGAGGGGCCTGACTTCTCTTCAACGATTAACCATTTGGGAATGTCCAAGACTAGAGTCTCTACCTCCAGAGGTATTTGAAAGTATGTCCTTGAAGAAATTATCAATTGAACAATGCCCCAAGCTGAACAAGAGATATGGAGAACTCACGATTTCTGAATGGCAATATCGTTTTCGCATTAGTAATATTGTAATTGATGGCCAGTGGATTAATGAAATAAATTGAATTCGGAAGGTACTCAATTCTACTTCACTCTTCTTTCACTATCCATTTGCGATATCTATAGCTTCTAATTTGTTGGTTCTTTGTGCAGCTGTCAATCATTAATGCAAAATATAATTAGTGCACCAATACACTAAGTTGTAAGTACCCAACTTTTTTTTTCTCATCTTTTTAATCCATCATTAGCAAAGATTAATAACAGATCCTAAATTTTCATGTCAACTTAAATTTTTTATGTTCATTGTATTCAAGCCTGGCTTTCCACTAATTATCTGAATCTCTATTTGTGATATTAAATTCAAGCCTGGGCATAGGACAGGACTCACTTTCTCCTATTGTCCAAGAGAAGATAACACAATAGCAGACGGTTTAGCAAAACAAGGCCTCATTTGAGATCAAAACTTCTATCGCTCTCTGCTAGCTTTGGTTGTGCCAACTCTTATAGTTGTACAGTGCTTTGTGTAGCTGATTTGTTTTTTTCTTTTCTTTGCTTCACCAGGTTTTTTAACTTATCATGTCTAAAATTAGGACAGGGTGTATAGGTTTGGCCTATTGGCTTGGGTTTATTTAATTGTTTGTCATGATAAGTTTTTCCTTGTTATAACACCTCTGTTCTAGCTAATTGTGAATGAAAGGTTTTTAATTTTTTTATTAATGATTAATAAAATTGATGCTTACCAAAAATAATAAATGACAGCTTATGGCTGACATCATAGACTATAGAATTTATGTAATATTTCATAAAATATGAAATATATATTCTTAGACATGTATTACAAAATTTTCAATCCCAACAATGTGCTACTTATCTTTATTTCTCTGATTCCCCATTGAGGATTTCTTATCTTGCTTTCTTCCTCTTTCCTGTATCTAATGCTTGAATGCAATGTTGTTAAAATCGCGAGTCAACTCGTACAATTTTACGAGTTTACGATTTTTTTTCTAACTAAACGTGTTAACTCGTATGAAAAATCGGTAGTAGAATCGTAAAATCGGAATGGTAAAGTTGTCAAAACAGAGTAAAATCGTAAATGACATATTTCTTAAATTTTTAACTTTTTTAAATTAAATCCAACAATTTTTTATTTAAAATATTATGTACTTTTACTATAAAATGAATAGATAAATAAATATTTTAATTAAAAATTATAAACTTTAAATAGAATTAATAAATAATAATAGTATAACCAATAATAATAACAATATTACTTATATATAATTAATAAAAAGATAGAACTACTTAGATATTATATTAAAATAAATATTTATTTACATATGATATGATAATAAAAATTAAGTTTTTTTTTCATTTTTATTATTAGATGATATTATTGTTATTATTAAATTTCAATTATAATTTTTTACTTTTTGATTGTTAAACATTTTTGGTGTATTTAAATATTTTTGTATGTAAATATTAAAATATATGTCATATTTGATAAATATTTATTCCTCTTAATTATAGTTTATAAAATCTTACGATTTTACGTTTCGATTTTACGATTTGATTTTATAGATTTCTAACCGATTCTACCGTAAAAAAGCGAGTTTAACAACCTTGCTTGATTCTATCTCCTGATGAGTTTGATCTTTGATGTCATCTTACATGAATTTGCCTTTTTGATTTCTTATTATTTTGCTTTGGACATTTACTTATCCAAATCTTGAAATTCTAATTAATGAACTGAAATCTAGCAGTCTTCAATAATCTTAAATGTGCTTTATATTTATTCTGTTCAAGATATTTTGAGCTCATTACTTGGCATTCTACTTTTTGTCATTCGTTATTGAGGGTTTCGAATCTTGGGATAGAAAGAAGTCACCTTACTTTAGAAGAAGTTGG
The DNA here is from genome assembly GCA_948193215.1 of Bocquillonia castaneifolia. Lineage (NCBI taxonomy): Eukaryota > Viridiplantae > Streptophyta > Magnoliopsida > Malpighiales > Euphorbiaceae > Bocquillonia > Bocquillonia castaneifolia. Next base: position 2,336 of record CANYLF010146017.1, read on the forward strand.
TGATAAAATGGAGCACGGATAGGCTTGCCGTCATTTAAATGATGCAATCACTTTGGAAAAAAATATATAGTTTGGCAAAAAAATTTTTAATCAAAAACTAATTCGGTATTTGAGTGCTATTATGAATGTTAATATTCATTAGAGAGTTTTCATCAAATTCAAATTAATAATATACAAGAATCTTATAATTAGTATAAATTTCATTGGTTTATGTATTAGAGAAGAATACTTTTAATGAAAAAATGTAAAAAAAATTAAATTTTGATACCTAAATATTTTTGACCTTTACAACTTTTTAATTGAAAGTTAGCTAAACACACCAAAATATTCAGTTGCTCCTCTCTTCTCTCTTCTTTTATTTCTTCTAAAGTTTTATCGTTAGGTCATTACCGACTATACAAAAGTCGGAGTGGACCTTTATTTTTATGTTAGCTTCGGTGGACCTTTACTTTTATATTAGCCTAGTTTTTATTGAATAAAATATAGATCACTATATTTGTTGTTTTTAGTTTTTATGTTTGTTTTTTTATTGTTTTTTTTATCTTCCTTGATGGAAGTTTGTTTGTCTCTCTTAATGAGAGTTTGTTTGTCTTCCATCATGGAAGTGAAGAAGGGTTTGAATTTGATATTCAGAAAATCAGACTCCTTTAAAGACTTATCATATGATAATAAAGTTGATTTGTGGCTTAAAATGCTCACTGAGTAAATTGAGTTTCTTGTCTTTGTGCCAAACGCAGTTAAAACACTATTTACAATTGATCTGTTAGCGCGACTGAAAAATTTTAGAGGAAAATTCTATCTTTATGTTATAGTCTATATGTATTTCTTGATTACAATCGAATTTATTTATCTGTTACAAATTGTATTAATCGATTATTATTAATGTAAGTCCTTATTTTATTTTAAAAAAAATGAAAGTTAGCTTCAATTGACTTGGAATTAATTTTAGTTTCTAGTGCTCTTTTCCTTAGAACTTTCATGTGGAAGCCACTTGATAATAGCTTAGGGATTAAATTTTTCTAAAAAAACATTAATGCAATCAAGTGATGAAGAAATAGAAAAGCATACTGAATTGTATAACTTTGGTTTAAATTCATTAAATTTTTATTTGGTTTAAATGAAGGATTATTTGGAATTTCAATTTTTTTTAATTTCATAAACTATATTAAATTCTATCAAATTTGAAGAAATTTGTTAATGAACTATAAAGTATTAGAAATATTTTTTTTATGATGACAAAAACACTACTAAATTATATATTTTTAATTCAGCTATCAAAAATTCATTTGTAAAATTTATTAGTAAATAAAAAAACTATTTCATTTCAAGCAAAGCCTTGGAGATATTTTACACCTTTGATCATTTTGTTTTTATCTTGTGTACATCTAAAAGAGATTTAAAAACAGAAGAGAGATGGAGAGAAGTCGATGAATAATACTAATATTGCTCTCTCAAGGGTAAATTTCACTAATGGTTCATGAACTATCTTCTCTCTCCTAATAAAATCCATAAACTTAATTTGATTTGCAATTTAAAAATCCTTAAAACTTCAGTTTTGTAACATAAAAATCATCGTCGTTAGTTTTTACCTTCTAAAAAAATTCATTTTAATGAATTTTGATATGAAATTTTTTTATGTGAGTCAATAAAAATACAATGTTATTTATAAAAAGATAATAAAAATAATTTGACCATAAAATTGTTGTTTTCTATTTTTTAATTGAATAAAATTGATAAATTTATAAAAATAGAAAAAAATGTTAAAATGGTCCCAATTTTGGTATAATATTGAACATATTATATTCTAATATGTTCAATATATTAGAATATAAAATGATAAAATTTGGTTGATGATAGTTGATTTGACGCTAACGGTGGAAACTTTTGTGTTACAAACTCATAATTGGTGGATTTTTGTGTTACAAAATAGGGATTGAGTGAGAAGATAATTCCGGGAAAATTTAGCCCTCTCCCAAGCATCAATCTCTATTATCATTAATTACGAGATGCATGGTCAATATATACGAAGGTTTCTTTTTCCTATCAAGGATGCTAGGTCCATATGTGGACATGAAAACTGGGCAAATTATCAAGCGGGCTTTTAAAATTTTTATTTACTAAAATGGGTGTTAGAAAACTTATTTACTAAACAGGGGTTAAGCACAAAATAATTCATAAACAAAGGTGAAATTTGGTTGAGGTGATAATTGAAGGCATTCCACCGAACAACCCAGTGGAAGGTAGGTCTCCGGTTCAATAAAAAAAAAAAAAATCTGCCATTGATAATGATGGAATGTCCGTTGGGCTTGAAAAAAAAATTAAATCCGCCGTTAAAAATGGAGGAAATGGTTTCTTGATAAATTTTCGATGCTCTAACAGTATTAATAGTCCCAGACAAGTTAAGCTTTATGTCTTAGTTTCCTCACGGTGACCATTTTCTAAATTGGTAAAGTGATAAATTATCAATCTAGTCCATATATTTTAAAAAGGATAAGGGTGTAAAAACACCGTTAATGTTTAGCTCAAAATACACATAAACCATTGAAGTTAAAAAAAGGACATTTAGATGCTAAATTAAGTTTTCTCGACCGTATCCCCCATCCAAACTAATGGTACAACATCTCCCTCTAACTCCGTTAAGGAAAAATCACATCTCCCCATGATTGTCCTAGACATTTCCCTCTCGCTTCATTTTTTTTTTTTTTTACAGAAGTTGAAGCTTTTTCTAAACTAAAAAGCTCCAACCTGATGATTTATATTTATAAGCATATGCATATATAAATTCTCTTCCACGACATACAAGGAAAAAAAAGAAAAGAAAAGAATGAAATTCATCTATCATATTTGTTAACCTTCAACATTTTCTATTTATCTTTGACATCTCTCCCTGACCTTGTACAAAATTCCAAATTCAAAAAATAAAGAACCAGTAGAACAGCCAGTAGGCCACAAAGCAAGATAAGATGAAAAATGTGTGTAACTGTAACCATTAAAGAGGTAGAACTTGGCCATAGGTTTTAGATTGATACTGATAATAACAACAATCATCAAGCCATAAATACCCAATACACATCATCTGTGCAAGTGAAAGCGACACGCATCTTATCAAAATTGAATCAGGAAAAATTCCCTTTGATCAAGCAGAAGAGTCATTAGCCATGGCGGTTCACTTGTCACCAAACCTCCACCAATCCTCTTCTCCCCTGCCACAAAGAGCTTCCAACTCACGAAACCAAAACTCTACCACCACCATCATCATATACAGAGTACCCTGTTCCACTTGATTCTTGAACAACAACCCATAAATGATCACCGGAATCTATCTAGTTCCTTTCCACCCTCCTCAACATCCATATTAGTAGCTAAAATTGCATTCTTTATAGTTGATAAATCAATTCCTAATTTAGCCTTAGGCTCCATTTCGATAACACTCTTTTACTAATCCCTGGCGCCGAATAAACTCTCCAAAATTCTGATTTTTTTGGCTGTAATTTTTTAACAAAATTGATTTTCGCTGCTAATGATGTGGTTGTGGGCGATACGAATGAGGTGGAGGCGGAATTGAAGAAGTTCTCAATCTCTCTGTTGAATGAATTAGCTAGATTTTTAAAGGATTTGGAACTAGCTCTCATTAATTGAAGATCTACATCCTTTGAGTTCCTAACCCATCTCCATCCTTAGTGTTTTCCATTGTTGATGATGTTGAAGTTCTATTTGTCTATTATTTTTTGTATTATTAATTGTGAAATTAGGGTTTTTAGTAGTTCAATTTTTTAGAGAAGATAGATGGTGGTGGTGGTGGTGGTGGTGGAGGTCAGGATTAACAAAGTGATGTAGAAGGCAAAGAAAGACGTAGATTGTTGAAGCCGCCATCTCCGTCAGTTGAGTGATAACAAGGAGAGGAAGGAGGATTGTTTTGGTGGTGGCAGAGAGATGGAGGTGGACTGGTGGAGACGTGATGGAGATGAAAAATGAATCGTGGACCCCCGTTGTTTGCCACCTCATTATGCTAACTGAGGTAAACGTTACTCCGTTTGCTGAGTGGTGAATAAGTACGCCAAAACTTATTTCACCAGCTTAATGTCCTTTTTTAAACATTAATGACTTAATTGTTCCTCAGCTTAAACATTAATGGTGTTTTTTAACCTTTACCCTTTTAAAAACTTACATATAATATTTTTTTATTATAAATATTTTATGGAATTTTTAAATAAATTATGAGTATTAAAATTTATGGAGCAATTAATTAAGAAATTATTTAATGGTTTTTAAGAAAATCTGAGATATTTTTTTACAATTACCAATAATATTTTTTTACTATTATTTTCTTGTTTAAAATGTTTTTTATTTTAAATAATTTATTATTTTTTCGATTACTGTTAAAATAATAATTTTTAACACATTATTTTCTCACTTAATTTATTTTAAATAATTTAGTTTTTATAAAATTAAAACTTTATTTTAAATGAAACCCTTTCATAAAATTATTAAAATAAGAAATATTTTTTGCATATTTTTAGTTTTTTAAAAATATTTAAATTTTTTGATAGTACAGGAAAACCTTTGTATAGTCATATTGTTGGAATTCTCTAAATTTTATAAATATAAAGAGGTTCTATAACTTAATAGAGTTTTTGTTAAAAAAAGTATTTTGCATTGTCTTACTTTTTATAACAACTTATAATAATATATGTATTATTTCAAACTAATTAATTATTAAAATATAGAATTATAATATATAATTAATAATATATAAATTTCTTTAAAATGTAATTTATTTATTTGAATAGTTAGTTTAAAAAGTCCAAATCCTTTTTTAAAAGTTAAAACCTTTTTAGTATTAATAACAAGGTGAGCATACTATCTAACACCTAAAAATTCAAAAATATTGAGACACCTCAAAAAATCATTTCACTAAAGAAATTTATATAGATTTTTTTATTTTATATAAAATTATATATATGCTAATATACACACACACGCAAATACATGAAAAAATATATAAAATAGTATTATGTGATGGTAATCTTATTAAAGCAGGACTTACAAAATTTATAACCTATTACAATATAAAGGTTATTTTTGTTTATAATTGGTCTAAATTGGGATTAAAATCTTTTGAAAAAAATCTTTTAAAAAAATTATTACAATAAGAAAGAGTTATTTTACTTATTTTTAGTGTTAAAAATATTAATTTTTTACAGTATTAGGATTAGTTTTTTTTATCAAATTATATCAAATGATATCTAGTAATATTTTAACATTTATTTTATACCTATAGTAAATTTTATTTTAAAAAAAATCTCTATATCTATAAAATAAGTCTGTGATAAAAAGAAAAAAAAATAGCATTAAAGGATTAACAAATAAAACTAGAAAACATTATGGACCTAGAGATATATTTTCTTCTCCTTAATTATTGTTGTTGAAGTGACCATGGACAGAAGCACAGAAAAGGTATCTTAAACATTGATGTGTTATCCTTAACAATGGAGAGTATCTACAATCCGGAATACAAAGCCCCTTATTATGGTATTAGAAAAAAGGAAAAAAAAAAAAAAACTAACCAGTCCACAACCTAGACAACTGAAATCCTCCATTAATAATAGCGGAAAGCATAAAGGGAAGTTTGCAATTGCATTCCGCCATTATTAGTGGCGGAATTTCAATACTTTATGGGATTTCCGTTTTTATTTCAAATTTAATATTTCGCCAGTCTTACAAGTGGATTGACCTCTTGAAACTGCATTCCGCCGCTCACTCCAGTGGCAACTCAGTTTGATCTCCGGGTCCCATAAAAACTTCATCCCTGATTAGTAAATAAGTTTTTTTGACACCCATTTTGATAAATAAAAATTTTAAAAGCATCTGTTTAGTAAGTTGCCCCATGAAAACCTCAACAAGAAGAGGAAATTGTAAAAACATATATAAAAGGTAACAGGAACACTAGCAAACCCAATAATGGAAATTACAAGGTTGAGATCACTTCCATGTAGCATTATTACATGAGTAGAACAAAAGAAAACCATCATGGTTATGGAAATGAATAGCACAGAAAGGCCAATACCTAATTTTTTTTTTTTAGTAAAGATTCAAGAAAAACTCCTTCTCCATAACGTGAAGTTATAGGATTTTTAAAAAGGTTAATACTGAGGTAGAGGATGTTGAGAAAATCGGACCGGATAGAGCAAGATCACAACTAATAATTTGAGAAAAATAAAAATAAAGAATAATAAAATAATAGAACACACAGATTTTTCGTGGAAAATCCCTAAATAAAATAGGGTAAAAACCACGAGCAAGGAAAAAAAATTTTAGTATGAGAAAATAATAGGAGTTACAACCTCTCTATTTATAAAGGAGAAACATTAAAAATTCTCTCTTTATAATAGGAGAAATAATTACTTAACTCTCTAATATTTTTCTCTTTGGAATTGGATGAATCTAATAACAAAGTGAGGCTTCAATTATATAGCCTTAGAAGGACCCTCAAATTTTATAAATTTTTAATGTGGGAGAAATAACTCAATTAATATCGACATAAGAATGCACAGGAAAAAAAATAATAAAAGCAAATACAACATGCACACTCAATTCCCTAACTCCTATCATAATTTTCTCCATCATGGAGGATTGCGCATAAAATCTTTGATCACGGTTTCAACACATATGTATTTAAATCTTTTTGTGATATTAATTAACTAGTTCCACGGAATCACATGGTTGGTTTGTAATTCATATATTTGTCAGAGCACCATTGAATTCATGCCACCGGTCCACCGATTAATATTTGGTTAGTTCTAAAAAATCACTACCTTGACAAACGACTTGAAAGAGAATATCTCTCTTCTAACTATAAAATTTTTATTTTACTACATTAGCTTTTTTTTAGAAAGGTTAGCTTATTTTTAGTGTTTTTTTGGTAAGTTTATTTTTAGTGTTTTAAAAATGATAATTTCTTGAAATTTGGAAATCTCATATTCAAATTCCTCACCTAATTATAAAAAAAATGATAATGCATTTTTTTATTTATTTTATAAACTATTTAAAAATACTTTGATTTATTTTATAAACTATTTAAAATACCTCTAAGCAATTAATTAAGATAGAACTATATAATATATAGAAACTTTTATTCGATGCATAAAAATATTTTAATATATTTTTTAAAAATATATTATGCGGAAGGAAAATGGACCCCTTTATTTTCGAGAGAGGGTATGTATCTAGATTTTTTTTTTGAACTCAAAATATGAGTACCGTGGCAGATTTCTGTATAGAAAAAGTAGTATATACATTACTGGTATTGACATTAAAGTTATAAAGACAATTCCATGCACGGCAGAGTCTGAAGAAATTGATTGCTTTGTTGGAAATCTGTCTATAGCTAGCTATAAACAAACAATGTGTACTTGGGACACATGTTAAATGTTCCACCTAACACAACCAATCCGCCATCTCTACACTTCTAATATTTAAGAACAAGTTGAGTTAAAGACTATCATATCTTAATTATCTGATCTCTCCCAAACAAATAAATATATATAGACTTGTGTTGTGTGTGTATATATATACACCTCCTTGCCAAAGGTTTGGCTGTATATATAATGATGGGAAAAATGGGAGCAGCAGTAGTAGTGCAGGTGGGTATTGCACTATTAATAATAGCATTGTTTTCAATTTCAGAGGCAGTGAATATTCATCAGGTGAGACAAATAGCAGCTAGAAACAATGTTACATGTGTTCTAGTTTTTGGAGATTCAAGTGTTGATCCTGGTAACAACAACCGCCTTTCCACTTACATGAAAGGCAACTTCCTTCCTTATGGTAAGGACTTCTTTCATGGCCTACCCACCGGAAGGTTCTCTAATGGAAGGCTTGCCACTGACTTCATAGGTATATTTTTATTTCTGCTTCTCCAATTTTTTTATATATATATATATATAGTAATCTGAATACGTTTCCTTTAAAGTTTTATGCTTAATTTTTAGCTGTTCATATATTCATTAGCCAGTATTTACTCTTCATTGAACTAATAATGAAAATTTGGATTGAATTTTATTCATATTTTTAGTTTATGAATGTGGGTCTATATTCACTAGAAAATGTACTATAATATATTAATTGACTTGGAAGGTTGGTGGAAACATAACTACCCTCTTAAAGTAGTTTGGTTCATTCTACTGCTTGTTTCAACTACTACACAGAAACATATAATAATTGCTATTTTTTTTTGTCTTGTTTTTTTATAATATAGTAAAATTTTTCTAAAATATTAGTAACTAATTTTAATATGGTGTGTAAACATATATAGTAATTGACGAAGATATTTTATTTTAATATGTACTAGCGGAGGCAATTGGTTACACAAAAGCCATTCCAGCCTTTCTTGATCCTAACTTAAAGCCAGAAGATCTGTTACATGGTGTTAGTTTTGCCTCTGCGGCTTCTGGTTACGACGACCTTACTGCAAATTTCTCAGTAAGCTAGCTAGCTAGCTCCATACACAATGTTGTCATTTTCTTTTACAGTAGCCTTATAATTAATTAATTAAGGTTCTAAAATATTGAAATGGTACTTATAATATACTATTTTCGTCGGGTGTGGCATATATATATAGAGTGTTTTGCCGGTTTCAAAGCAGCTAGAGTACTTGATGCACTACAAGATACACCTGGGTCGTTTAGTTGGCGAGAAGAAAGGCAATGATATTATAAACAACGCTGTGTTTGTTATGAGTATGGGTACAAATGACTTTCTTCAAAATTATTACTTGGATCCAACTCGCTCACAACAATACACTACTGTTGAAAGCTACGAAGATTACTTGATTTCTCGCATGGTAGATGACTTCAAGGTACATGAATTTTCTCTCTTACAACAAATTAACTTGTGGCAGTGCATTATATATATATATGTTAATTTCCTAGTGCACCTCTAAGTACTTTTATTTGTTTGGTTGCTGCAGGAAATGCATAGACTGGGAGCAAGAAGATTGATTGTAGTTGGAGTACCTCCGTTGGGATGCATGCCACTTGTGAAGACGCTAAAGAATGAAGAAAAATGTGTGGAGAGTTATAACAAAGCAGCATTGTCATTGAATTCAAAGATAAAAGAGAAATTGCTAACTCTAAGGCAAACATTAGGGATAAGAGATGCATACGTTGATTGCTATGCAGTGATTGAAGATGCAGTCAAAAACCCCAAAAAATATGGTTTAGTAGAGACAGAGAAGGGTTGCTGTGGAACAGGAACAGTAGAATATGGAGATTCATGCAGAGGATTGACCACTTGTGCTGATGCATCAGGATATGTATTTTGGGATGCTGTTCATCCAACTCAAAAAATGTATCAAATTCTGGCCGATGAAGCTGTCAGTTCTCTCAGTGAAGCACTTTTGCGATAATTATATTCATTTTCATGTATTTTTCCATTCCTTGCTTAAACATGGATCGGATCCTCCTTATTAATTGTGCTACATTATATTTATGTATATGTATATCACGCTTCGTCCTAGCTACCCTGACGAATATATTGTATTAAGAAAAAAATGCATGCAACTGCCTCGCAATCTTAATTAGAGTTGTAACGTTTAAGTATATGTCTTCATAATTTTATATTATACTATTTAATTTTTAATTGTAGTGAGTTACATACATTTTGTTAACTTCCCTTCTTTTGTTTTTGTTAATTTTTCAAATGTATCATATCCATATTCTATAATAGGGGAAATTCTAACTTAAACCGGGTTCAATATACATGTACTCCTTTTACATACATCTCCTTCTCTTAAATTTTTCTACTTTTTCACTTTATTTGTTTTGGGAGAAAGGAATAACAAAATAAAGGAAAAAATCTTTTGTTTGGATTGGAAAATAGTTAGAAGTCCAGCTTAGATAAGAAAAATCCATGTGAGAAGGGTTCATACAAATCCAATCTTACTTGTCCATATAAACCAAGGAAATTAACATGAAAAAGGAAATACCATTTCTCAAACACTAGATATTTTTAAAAAAATGAGTAGATGAAGTTTAAAATATCTTTATCTATCACTTTAAAATTATACACTTGAATTGAATGCATTTTACTCATAAATAATATTTTTAAATTTATAACAAAGGATATTTAAAAAAAACATATTTTTATATTGAATTTTTAACTTTATTACATACAGGTAAAAAGAAAAACAGAAATCACACTCTGATGTTTTTTTTTTTTGAAATAACATTCTGATGGTTTCTTAATTTAGTGGTTCTAAAAATGAAAATTAAATAAAAAAATGGAGATGGTGTATAGGATATTTTTGGTCGTCACTCAGTATATATAGTAAGTTATAAGCCAGTAAAAATACTATAGGCAAACATTAATGCATATATACGTGTTGATAGTAGTAATAAGAAGACTCATGGCTAATAAGAGTTTGAACATTAATTAATTAGTTATTGATTTACATACTAGTCGTTTATATATATAATTCTTCGACCTAGAGACCTATATTTAAAGGTGCTATATGTATTACTGTATGCATTAATAAATCTGCGTTTTCATCTGTTAACATTTTGAAGCATATATGACAATGATTGAAATTGATTTTATATGGTACTACACTACTACTATATACATGTGACAAATACAGCACGATTGATTGGTGCACCTCCAGGATATGTGGTTGATGATGAAAATTAAAATAGACCTTGATACAGACCGTCCGCTAAGACTCTATACATACGCCGTCATAATTTAGGAAATTAAAGTGGAATGTAATTTTGTTTTTGGACTTTCCAAGGAAAAAAAAAACTTCAATATAGCATTTCAACGTTCTCTTTTTGAAAAATTATTGAGTGCACCGAGTTCGCCATGTAGGATTATACATTCACGAATGAATGAATGTTTTACACATATCACAATACATTTCATAATTGGTTAGAATGTTTTGAGATGCTCTATCAAAGAAAACTGCTACTGTATGTAAGTGTTGATTATTTGTTGCATGGGCTTGCAAAATTTCTTTATCGAGCCGTCCAAAGATAACAGCCCCCCACCCAAAATGATTTATTTTCAGTCCAATTTTAATTGAGAAAAGTAACTACGTGGAGTTTGAGTATATTTTTAATGCATTTGTAATGTGTTGGTATATATAAATTCTATTGAATTTTTGAAATTCATTTATAATTTTAAATTTTAAGTTTTTTTAACTTAATGTTCATGTTTGAAATTCTAATTTTTAAATTCTATAAAATTGATTATAATTATATTAAATTTATCTAAATTTGATGGAATTTACAAATAAACAGTAAATAATAAGGATGAACTTCTAATTATGATAAAAAAAATATTATCTAATTTTATATATTTAATTTACATACTAAAAAAAAAAAATCTGCTTGAAATTCAATATTGAGTGTATATACTATGGTGACTTGATTTTTATTCTACTTTATTTATACGTATTTGGTTTTTATTATTGTTGGATGGTTTTAAGGGAAATTCTTGAATTATTTTGTTTTTAAGCTACTTTGTTTTCTATACCATTGGATAAAAGTGTTAGCTTTTAATCCAATGGTGATAAGGTCACAAAGTAATATTTACTTTGTAAAAAATAAAGTACTCCTAGAAGGCAATGCTTTTATCCAACGATGATAAAAATCAAGTATGAACAAAGTAAGTCAAAAATCAAATCATCCTAGAATTTATCTCAATATTGAGATTTTTCTTTCAAAACCTTCATCCGCCATTCGATGAGACTAGCCGAAACAATGGCACAAAAAGCTGGTCTAAAGTGATAATCATGACGGTGAGAGAAAGAAATGAAAACAGAGTGGATGGGCCGTCAGCGAAAAAGAGATCCACTGGGCTAAGGGATGAAGTGTGATGTGAAAACAAAGAAATAGATTTACAGAAACTTAAATTATCACTTGATTTGTTATTTTAATAACTTAATTTTTTTAATTTCACTTAAAGACATCTAAATTATACATTTTTATAATTCTAGACATCTAAATTATATATTTTAGTAATTTTAGACACTTATTACTGATATAAAGGTTTATATATAAACACACAATTTGGTGTCTATATTATGAAATAAGTATAATTAAAGTGTGACAATAACATTTTAATTTAAGTTTTTATATGTTTAAAATGCATAATTTAGGTGTTTCTAAGACAAATTGAAAACTTAAGGTGTCAAACGGGTAAACTACAGATAATTTAGAAGTCTGGAAATTGGTTTGACCAAGTAGAGTTTTTTTTTTGGCCATGAAATAGAATATATCAAGACATCAGATTAGACTTTTTAAAATGTATTATACCAAATAATATTTTTCAATCATATACCACAGCAAACTATATCAATAAAAAATCAAATAATCAATGATGTTACTTGACACAAATATTTAACACATTACATCATAAAATTATGATAAAAATATAAAGTGAGTATGTCATATATATCAGTATTAATAATTGGATAGATTTAAGATAATTTAAAGAGATAACAGAATTAAACCAAAACACTTCAATATATTTTAAATTTAAGCTAAAAATTAAGACATAATATCCCTGAGTATAACAATTAAACCCAAGACTTCCAAATTTTAGAGCCTAACACTCCCACCGATGCATGATCACTCCACTAAAAAAATTATTAATTTGCATGCAAAAATAAAATACTATAAACTCATGGCCAGCCAAAATCAACATTTTATTTACATAATTAATTTTTAAATTAATGCAACTCAAATAATTTTAATAAATAATGAGTTTTGCTTAAAATTTTATTCTGAAAATGTGATTTCACTCAAACACCATTGCGTAAATTTCTGTAAACATTTGATTGTACATTAGTGAATTTGGTGTGCAATCGTACATCATTGATCATTCTATTACTAAAACTTTGTTCAGAAAACAATAAAAAGAAAGAAAGAAAGAAGAGATCCACATATTTGTCCCAATCAAATGGATCGATGTTTAATTGTATAGGTTTAGGGATCTCTGATCAAATAATCAATGACAGGACGTTCGGCCAAAAAAAGGTCGTAGTAAACCTTCTCAGTTGGATGTATTGAATCCCAAAATACATACTTCGATGGATCAGGGCAAACATATGATTTTGGATTGCACAATATTCCAGCTTCTAGGTACCCAGTTCCACAACACCCACTTGTCACCTCATCAAATGCTTTATCGACCAAAAAGGAAAAAAAAAAAAACGTTAAATTTGATCAACATGTACTGTTTATTTTTTGATAAGTAAAACCTATTTATATATCTATAAGAATGATAAAACTTACTAAAAAAAAGAATGATAAAAAATTCTAAATTAAAAACTATTCGAATTGTTTTAAATTAAAATTAAGTCATTTTACATAGAAAGAAAATTATTCTTTTTTCAAAAATGAATAGATTCAAAACGATTCGTCAAATTATGGTTCAAATCTGAATAATTTTTAATTTAAAATATAGTAGTATTTAATATTTTTATCATTCTTATAGATATAAAAAAAGTTACATTTACTGATTCACCTCGGATGGATTGGTACTACCCTATGTGGGTAGGGGTGAAAGTCTCAAGTTTGACCAATGCCAAATTATATATAAAAAAAGTTATATATATATATATATATATATATGAAAATTGATTCGGTTTATTTTGTTAAACGATTCGGTTTTTATTTTCAAAAATTTTGATTTTTGGTTTTCAGTTCGGTTTTCAAGTTTCAAGAACCGACTGAAAAACTGACATTATTTAATTTAATTTTTTATTTTTATATTTTTATACATTTTTATATATTTTACTCATTATATGTATATTTTAATACATTTTTATATGTTTTTTGTTTTTATAAAAATATTTAATGATTTTTTGAATATATAAGTATATAAAATTTAATAAATATTTATTAAAAATTTAAAAAATAAAATAAAAACCGATCAAACCGAACCGAAAAATCTACATACTTTTGATTTGGTTTGGTTTCGATCTTGGGATCAATTCGATTCGGTTTTAACCTCTGAAAGACCAATCAGTTTTGATCCGGTTCAAACTAAACCGATGGATGCACACCTTGATAATAGTATAGAAGTACGTTCTTACCAGAACTTTGATCTCCCTGAATCATTTTAGCCAATGGTCCGTAAGCATCGGATAAGAAGAGCTTGACACCGAGACTTGAGAATCTATTTTGCATGAGAGTTAATTCATTTTTGAGCATTCGATTATATTCTTTTCCAATAGAGGAATAATATTCAATGCAACCACGGTCAAAAATGGCGTTGTGAGAGAAAAGGGTTATCACAATAGGCAAACAACCCATTGGAGGTAGTGCAGTTACTGATATTCTTCTTGCTCCTTCATCAATTAAATCCTGTGTGTATATATATATATAATAGTTATATTTCATGTGTGTTGTAATGTTAAAATATTTTTATTTTTATATCACATCTCAAGTTTAAAGTAGCATGCAATAATGAAAGAAAGCGACATGGTAAAGAAATTCAAGAACAATCACTACAAAATAAATTTAAAAAGAAAAGATCATCTATATATGAATTTATTATAGTCATCAGGATCCTGGTCCGCGTAAATTTATAACCTCACATGTACAATCAGCATTTTGGCATTCATTTGTCTAATTAGTCGACAACCACGTTATGAATTATTTTGGCTTATTTAATACTCCCTCAATTTCAAAATATCTTTCTTTTAA
>CANYLF010146247.1:0-11165 GCA_948193215.1 Bocquillonia castaneifolia
CAAAGAAACCACAATTTACAAATGGTAAATTACCACCACCAATCAATTACCAATTAGAAGATAAATAAGAACAAAAATAGAAGAAATTTACAACATTAATAGTGGGCTCAGAATTAATAAATTTTCCAAGTCATTTTATAAGGAGAGGTCAATGTTGCTGAACCACAACACCAACAACAGGCATTATAATATTAGAAAATTGGTGGAAGCTTTATCATTGCCCAAGTTTATATTTTTAAAAACTGAAAATAATTTTTAAGAAAATAAGATAAATAATAAATAGATTAAAATTTGTAAAAGATAAGATAAATAGTAAGTAGAAAGTATTTATAGTTTTTAAAAGAAGAATCAAAGAAGTTTGAAGTTAGTAATAGTAGATAAATATTGACAGTTTTCAAAACTAGATATAATCAAAGAAGTATGTAGTTAACTTATAACAAAATGGTAAGTTTGAAATCTGAAAACAGACAAGAGTAAAGTTTCTTCAATATAAAATCAAGCAAACTGAAAACAATCTGGTGAGTGTGAAATCAAGCAAAATGAAAACTGAAACTATGTAAACATAACAGTAAATCAGTAAGTTGTAAAAGAGAAAAGGGTCAAGTTATTTACAGCCAACCAACAGGGCTTCCACCAGAAATATTGATATCATAGGCATCACTTTAGTTCAGGCAGCATATGTTCTTTATTGCTTCCACCAAAAAGCAAAATTTAGGCTTCCACTAAAAAGAAAAATTCATATCACTTTGCAGTAGGGACTGCATTAGTAAATTCTGAAACAAGTAAAGCCAAAAACAAATAGAAATTTTAAAGAGCAGCATATTCAAGATTCAAAATGAACTAAAATAAAAGAAAATAAAGCAGTAGTAAAGGGAAATGAATGCATAACCTGATTCAAACTTCTCCAATGACTCCTCAACCGCCAAAGGGACTGAAGAGGCTCTAAGCTAATCTTGCCCACAGATTAGGGCTTCTACCAATTTTGAAGTTAAAGAACTCTGAAAACAGTCAAGAACTCTGCCACAAGTACTGAAAGCAGATTCTGATGCAACAGTGGAGATTGGAATAGGAAGAATATCCCTTGCCATCTTTGAAAGGACAAGAAAACGTTCAGCATTTTGCTTCCACCATTTTAAAATAACGAGACTATCATCTTCTATGATAGCCTTATTCAAATAAATTTACAGTTCATTCAATTTGTTCCATGAATTTCCAGATTCAAGCATTTGTTGCCTGAATCTAGCTTTCATCAAAGAAACATTAGGCTTTTTGGTAGGAGCAACAGCATTGCTTAAGATAGCAGATTGGTTAGTCTGAGAAGCAAGTGAACTAACTTTTGCAGCACTAGTCTCATACATGCAATTGTACTCATCAAACAACACATCAAGATCTTTCTGGACATCTTTAAACAGTTCAAGTCCTTGTATTTCACCAAATAATGTTTTCAAAAAGAAATTAAGAGTTTGTAACTTGTAAGTAGGGTAAAAAATAACATCAAAGAAGATAAGTTTGTTCATTTTTTTGGGATCACCCCAATATTTATCAAATTTGCTCTTCATCTTCTCACCTACTTACCTAACCTTAAAGTCATTATTACTAATCATGTCTTTTAAAAGCACATTTAGGTCACAAATTTTCTGAAAATGCATGTTGGCAGTAACATATAGTGAACTAGAAATGCGCAGTGTAGTGAAATAGAAATGTTCAAGGCATGAAGTAAATTTTTTCACTACCAACCAATCCTCAATGTCAGGAATGCTCTCACCTAAGTCAACTCTAAATGATAACTCCTCTTCATCATATTTCTCAAATGTAGCCTCATAAATTATTGCAGTTTTAAGCATGAGATAGGTGGAGTTCCATCTTGTTAGTACATCTAAGGTCAATGATTTAGTAGACTCAATGCCAACTAATGTAGCTAGTTCCTTGAATTTTTTAATCATAGCAGGACTGATTCTAATGTGCCTCACACAAGCTCTAACTTCTTAACCGAATCATTTATATCTTTTTAGTCCATCATTCACAACAAGATTAAATACATGTGCTATGCATCTCATATGCAAATACTCACCTTTTCCCAAAGCAGTACCCCAAGAAAGTAATTTCCTTTTGAAATCATTACTGCTAGCCTTGTCAACAGTAATGGTAAATACATTTTTAAGTCCCACTCAAGCAAGTAGTTTTCAAGGGACTTAGAAATGTATTCCCTATGAGAAGAAACAGGAAAAAAGAATAAAATTCTCTTGTTAAGCTTCCACTCATCATCAATCCAATGAAAAGTAACACACATGTAATTTATCTTTTGCAAACTAGTCCAACTATCTGTTGTTAAACTAATCCTCTAACTACGGTCATGCAAAAAAGCTCTAAATTTGAACCTCTCATCTAAATATAATTGGTAACAATCTCTTGTAACTGTCCATCTAGATGGCATTTTAAATCTGGGGCATGCAACAGTCATCAATCTCTTAAACCCCAAACCCTCTACAAACCTAAAGGGCACTTATCAACAATAATCATCAATGCAACTACATCCTTAACAGCTTATTGTAAAAATTGTCAGGTTTCTAAACTACCCATCCCATCATTGTCACCCTCATTGACTTGTGCAGCAGGTTGAAAACGAAGGAGTTATTGCCTAGTTTCTAAACTGTGTGGATTGCTTTAGAAAGCAAGCATATGTGCTTTCAGTGAACTAGTGCCATTTTTCTAGATTCAGCTTGATACACTTGAGCACAATACATACACTTAGCCTATATAGTATGACTATGTTTATCATCTATTTAGTGAAAATGATTCCAAACCTTTGACCTTTTGCCATCGGCTTTCTTTTTCTTTCTGCTGGTTGAGGATCAGTTGCAACAGCTGCTTGTGGCTGAGATGAGCCCTCTGCAAGAGTTTGAGTTGAAGTGGTAATGGGATTAGTATTAGGACTGACAATAGTATTGTTATTAGTCCCCATTTTCACTTCATTTGATATCTACATGCAATACAAATTTAATGTTAGTAAACTGCAAATACTAGTCCAAGTAAAATAAAAAAATTAAATAGAGTGAGTGGTCTGTTAAGTACCTTAATGCAACAGGCCCTTCTTCAAAAAGTAGATGGCAATTAATTTCACCACAAAACAGATCAACAACATGTAATGAATAATAAAACAACTGTTAGAATAAAAAATTGAAGTCTTAGGGCAATGGACAACAAAGAACAAACAAAACAGAAACAAATCAACAATATTTAAACAAACAACTACCTGCAATTGATCTCTTATGCACCCACAAGGCCACAACAGCATTATGCACTTACGCTTCCACCAATTTAAGTCATTGTTAGTTTTCCAAATGCATGCAATCAAAGAATTAAAAAGCTTCCACCTTCCAAACAAAAATAAAAATAACAAGATTTATGACAAAATTCACAGATCAAAGTCTGAAAAATGACCAAAATGTCACAACAATTATAAACAAATGCATAAAAAGAAAGAAAACACAACAAAAAATAAAAACCATAGCAACCAGCATCAAAATATTAATGAAAAAAAAATAGCAACGTGTCAAAAGAAAAAACACAGTCTATTACCATGACCAACATGTTACAAAAATTATAAAAAATACATACAATCAAAGAAAACACAACAAAATTTAAAACCGAAGGCTCAACAGTCAACAAACAAAACTAAAAAAAATTAATGAAAAAAAAGTATCAACGTGTCAAAAAGAAAAAATAGTCTTTTTTATGACCAACATGTCACAAAAAATATAAAAAAAATACATAAAAACAAAGAAAACTCAAGAACAGAAGAATCAAAAATAGAAGATCACATATATATATAAAGTAAATTAAAAATAGAAGAATCAAAATAAAGCAGACACTAGAAACCAGAAAGTTAGAAAATAGAAAGTAAAAACAATAATCATTATAAAAATAGGATTTGAGTATAATAAAAAGTCCAAAAAACACAAGATTCCAAATAAAAACAGCAAGATCTAAACGAAACAGAATAATCAAAATATATAAAAAAAAAAACATACCATTTTTATTATTTTATATATACAAAAGTTCAGATCTGCCGGTTTGAATCTTCATTAACATATAAATAGCAAAAAAAGAAAACAAAGTTAGAACTTGTTCAAATAAGATCAAACAAAAGGGGAAACTAAAAAAAAATTAAATAAAATCATGAACACACCTTTAACGGACCATGCTTTGACTATTCTACATTTTTGCTTCCACCTTTTACAATTACAAGTTAGAACCTTTAAAGAAAAAATTAGACTAATTAGTAATTAGAACCTTCAATAAGGTTTCTGAAAACTCATACAGTTTTAAACAGAAACAACTCACTTGCTTTAGTTCAAAATACTTCTTGAAACGTTTGAATTAGCAGCTTCCTGGCTTTCAAAACTAGTCAATAATCTCTTTTGTCAAAACAATACATTTTTAAACACTGTTGATTTATGGTGAAATTGTCAAAAGGAATGTGATGATGATGATGGCTAAGGAATTATCTACATCGCGAGTTAGAAGTGAAAAAGGAAGAGAGAACAGAGAAGTAGAAGTGAGAAAAGAGCATATGAGAATTAGGGTTTGAGAGGGAGACGAAGAGGGAGAGGAAGAATTGAGAGGATTTAGAGTAACCGAGAAGGAGAGAGAGAACATATGAGTGGCGTAAGTGTGAGTGTTTAGGGTTAGGTTATTTTGATTTTATACACCACACACACGACACTGTTTTAGTCTAGGGTTTTATAATATATATATATATATATATATATATATATATAAGAAAAGAACATATGAGAATTAGGGTTTGAGAGGGAGACGAAGAGGCAGAGGAAGAATCGAGAGGATTTAGAGTAACCAAGGAGAGAGAGAACATATGAGCGGCGTAAGTGTGAGTGTTTAGTATTAGGTTATTTTGATTTTATACACCACACACACGACACCGTTTTAGTCTAGGGTTTTATAATATATATATATATATAATTCCATAAGCCTCAATCGAACCGAACCGCATTAATCAAGCAATCGAACCAAAGAACAAAATTCGGTTCGGAACGGTTCGGTCAAACCCATTTGGCCGGTTTCTACACACCCCTATCTAAACATACCTTTAAATTGTGTAGAAGATCAACCAAACTATCATCTAATCGGCTTTAATTTATGTTGTTAAAATATAAAATTGTTATATAAATAATTGAACTCTGACTAAGGATGAAAATACAAATTACAATAATAATAAAACTCCTCAGGGGAATGACGCAATTACACTCCTGCATTTCATATGTCCAGTCTATTTTAGAAAACATAATATCTAAGAAAAATAAGTTTAGACAATAAATAATACTCAAAAAACATCCCTATAAAATAATTAATTAATGTGAATTATAATTTCTAATAAGAATAACTAAATTAATTATTTAGGGGGATTATAGAATTTTTATAAGATAATTACTCCTTTAAAATAAAAAATGGAATAAAATTTTGGGATCCTACAAATAATAAATTATGAGCTAGACATTTAGAAACGTGTGGTAACATAGCACAAGAGAACAACCAGATTTTCGAGTAGGGGTCCAATTTTGACAGCATAAGATACAACACTCACCACGTCAATTGGGCCAACAGCCTAGCATTTACCTCTGAACCAATGACGAGGGTTCAATTAATTCTTGATACCCCACTCTTTGAAAATGGGGAGCTCATTTATTAATTTGGTGTTCAGACATAACTAATGCCTTTCAAGTTAAATAACAGTATCTGTCCATGGACAAATTTGTCCAAATTACATCATCCTTTAAACATATCTGCACATGAATATTGCAAAACAAATTACTCCCTCCGGTAAAAAAATACCTGTCACGGTTTTAATATATGGAACACATATTTTTACTTATCATTTTGTATTTCTAACATAATATTTAACTAGTTTTTCTACTTTTATTCTTGTAATAAATATGAAAGAGAATATTATACTACCTCCGTTCCATAAAAAGAGTCAATTATCCCTTTTCACACAGTTTAAGTAATCACTATATACTTCTAAATTTTAGTGAAATCTAATATAAATTGCCAATTTTACCCTTTTATAAAAATTATAATTATAGTGTTAATTCATTTAATATACTTTGGAATTGTGTAATTATTAAGGCTAATTTTTGAAAAAGAGCAATTAATGTGCTCTTGGTTTTATAAGTGGACACTTTTTGTGGGACAAGTTAAAAATGAATAATGGACTCTTTTTGTGAGACGGGGGTAGTATCACCACTATTTATGTAATTAATAAGGGTATAAGAGTCTTTCTCATAGTGTAATAATGGTTTCTTAATTTGTGTGTTTTATGTAATGGCGACAGATATTTGTAACCGGAGGGAGTACAATTCATAACCAACGACAGTGCAAGGAAGTCAGAGCATGTAAACCAATTCAAAAATAGTATTCCCTCCATTTCAAAATAGGAAAAAAAGTATTTTTTTTTTAACCACAATTTTTTAGCAAACTGTTAATTTTAGTAATCTCTATAAATTTTGACAATTTAATTGGCATTTTGTCATTCTATGTCAATTTTAATCAACTTCAAAATGATACAAGTAATTGATGCTTTGTCATCTGATATAGATGATATGCTATGTGCAACTAATGACATATGCAATATTGTTTAGCCATAGCTTTTAATAATATGTCAAATTCAGCCACAAACTTTTAAAATTTTATCATTTTATTCTAAATGGTAAGTAGGAGCAATGTGGCTCTTGTACATGTGGCATTCAAAATTTTCAAGTTGGTTAAATTGCCATAAAATAAAATAACGCTAGTTAAATTGTCAAAATTTAAAGAAATGGCTAAATTTGACATTTTCACGGAAAGTAGTACTTAAAAAAATACAAACCCCTTCAAAATAATTGTCGCTTAAGGTAGTGACACATAAATTAAAGAAGGTACATTAATTTAGATTTTAGAAAAAGAAATTAAAATGACTGATACGAATCACTCCTTTAAGCTCAAAAGGCCCAGGAGCCCCACTTTATGTTAGGCTCACGTTAGCCCATTATATGTCCTGATACCTTGAATCCTAAGTCAAGGGGGACTCTCATCACAATGGGGGTTCCTAATCCTTGGGGGACTCTGACTCACTACAGCGAAGGAGGACTCTAAAGCCTATTAGGACAAGGACTCCTGGGCTCAAGGGGATTGTTCCTACCACTATATAAACCCCTGCCATTCAGGGTATCAGGTATCATACTCTCATTGTAGTACATTCATAACTCTCAAGAGAATATCTCTAACTTAAGCATCGGAGTCAGACCCCGAGGACCACCCCAAGTCTCTCTTTTCTGTGCAGGTTACCTCAGGGGACTCTCAGAGGCTAACTCCGGTGACCAGACAATCTCAGGGGAACTTCAGGCTAGGCTACACTCTTGGAGAAACGTCCTAAACGTTTCATTGGTGCGGTGAGCGTGGATCGAACACGCGACCTTTAGATCGCCATAAGCGAAGCGATTAATAAGCTAATAAAGACGGGCATAATCAGGGAAGTCCAATACCCTGAATGGTTGGCGAATATAGTAATGGTAAAGAAGCCTAATGGTTGGAGGATGCAGAATCCTCAAACTCCAGGATTCCCACCCTTACCGTTAGGAACTCCTCTTATCACACCAGATCCACCGGCAACCTCCTGGCCGCTCTCGATTCCTCCAGCTCCATTAAGGCCTCCTAGAACAGACTTCAATGTTCCTTATTTACCTCCTTCACCTGTTAATCACCCAGGCCTTACCTTCACTCCAAATCAAGGAATTCTCATTCCCCAATTTTCTCCCTGACCTAATAATGACATTCCCCGCCCCCCCACCGGGAGTACCAGCTCAAACTAATATGGCCATATTTCAAGGGCATTATGAATATGTTCCCCAATTCATCCCCCCTCATGCACCTCAAGGAGATAATTTTGATGGTGGAATGAAGGAAGGGGGGAACGACCTGGATGATGCGTCCTCCCATCCTACTAACACAAGGGGAAGAGAAGGAAGTAGCATGATTACTGCAGCTGATGTAGCTAAAATTCTGGATGAAGCATGTTGGAAGTTTGATGACAAAATCCAGGATATTAAAGGCTGGATAGAAATAAGGGATAAACAACCCAAAAACAAAACTAAGAAGAAAAAGCAAAAAGTCACCCCCTCTGTCTTGGAGATCAAAGAGAAATCGCCCAAGAGGGGAAACGAGCAGATAGAAAGAGAAATCGCCCAGAGGGTGGAGCTGGAGGAGGATGAAAAGGAAAAGATAGAAAAATAAGTCAGAGAAGTCATTGGCAAGATGGGCATGCAAGATTTTAATCCTGGGTTCAATTTAAAGAATGAGTCACCCTTGGCTCAACACATTCTAGATAAGCCTCTACCCAAAGGATTTAAGTTCCCCACACTAGACTTTTATTCTGAAAGGTCCGATCCTGCAAGTCACGTCTACAAATTCCAAACATCTATGAGTGTCCAAACTAATGAGGACTACATATGGTATAAATTCTTCCCTACCACCTTATAGGGGAACGCCGCTGATTGGTACAAAACACTACCCCCTCACTCTATTCACTCCTTCAGACAGCTCGCCACTGCTTTTAGGCAGAGATTTGCAGCTTCCATTCAACAGAGAAAGGTGTCAGCAGACCTATTCTCAATCCAACAAAAGGAAGGTGAACCCTTAAGGAAATATATAGAACGGTTCAACGATGAGATTGCAAGGATCGAAGATCTGAATCAAAGCGTAGCTTGCTCTGCTATGCTCCATGGTACAATAAACGAAGAATTTAGGAGGCAACTGTTAGCTAAGGTTCCTAATAATGTTGAAGCCCTAATGGAACTCGCCAACACAGCCATAAGGGTGGATGACGGTCAACATTATTTAAAGAAAATGAAAGAATACAAGAGAGAGCTTTCCCCAAGGGGAGACAGGCAATCCCTAAAAAGGGGCAAAAATTTAGGAGGTAACAATGGATCTAAGAGTTCCAATCTCTCCAAATACACACCCATTAATACATCCAGAGAATGAATCCTCATGCACATTAAAGACAATGGAGAGAGGATAGAATGGCCAAGGAAGATAAGTTCATACACGATGGAGAGAAGGGATAATGGCAGGTACTACCATTTTCACAAAGATGTAGGCCATGATACAGAGCAATGTAATCACTTGAAAAAAGAGATAGAAAAGCTCATACAAGCTGGCTCCCTTAGGTGATTCGTCAAAAGAGATGAACATGATAGACCCGCCTATGATAAAGATTATCGAAGAAATGATAGAGATACAGAGAGGCGTGATGACAGGCAAGAAGAAAGGCCTAGAGCATAAAGAGGCAATAGAGGAGAATATGGAAGGAATGATAGAAGACAAGAAAGGAGGCGAGAACCTAGAGATGATGATCATAGTGATGAAGCTGAAGGTGATCGAAAGGATAGAAGGGAACCTGTCAAACATATATATGTGATTGCAGGAGGAATCGCAGGAGGTGATAGTTCCGCCAAGAGAAAAAGGTCAGCCAGGTCCATCTATTTTGTCAATTCAAAGGCGGTTCCAGCAGAGCATATTGGAACGGTTCAAATTTTAGCAGCAGATAAAGGGGCAGCTGTAACCCCCCATGAAGAAGCTCTAGTGGTCAAAGCCCTAATTCATAATTGCATGGTCCATAATATACTAGTGGACACCGAGAGTTTAATGAACCTCCTCACTTTGAAAGTATTTGACAAAATGGGGTTAGACCAAGCCAAGATGTCCCCCGTCAACACTCCCTTGGTTGGCCTAAGAGGCAAATCAACAACAATTGTGGGTTCGATCAAGTTGGAAGTATAATTGGGTGAAGGAGACATAACCAAGGCATTGCAAGCAAAATTTATGGTGGTCGATATCCCTTTCGTATACAATGCTATCATTGGGCGACCTATGCTCAATGAAACATGTGCTAGCATTTGCATACGATATTTGCTCTTAAAGATCCTTACCTCGAAAGGAGAGGCGATAATCAAAGGCGACAAGAGGCAAGCAAGGATCGCCTACTCTCAGGCATTAAAAGGAGTGTTCTCAACCATTGTCATAGACGAGAATATCCAACAAAAAGAAAACAAAGGCGAACCTGTAGGGACCATTCGAAACAGAGCCCTAGGGTTAGGCAAGGAAATAAAAGTTGGAGAGATGGACCCAAAGATATTACAAGGAACGTTGCAAACGCTATCAGAATTCCAGGATACTTTTGCCTGGACTGAAGATGAGCTAACAGGAGTTAGTAGAGAAGTCATGGTCTACAAATTAAACATCAATCCAGCAATCGCCCCCATCGTACAAAAGAAAAGGAAACATATGGCCCGTAAATGGCCTAAGGATACAGTGGATCTCCACCCCGCCAAACAACTTGAGGATGAACTAGATATGTTCGCCACTAGGTATGGAGGGCTCCCAAAGGGTTATTCAGTGAGGTTACCCAGGGAGGGGAGCTTCGCCAACCAAACTCTAGGCCCCAATGAACAAATAGTTTATAAGGAGTCTATGGAGAGTGGTTTTAGGTTCCCTTTAGACCCTACACTTCAAAAAATTTTAGAAACCATACAATGTCTGTTGGCTCGCCTGCACCCAAACGCCTACAAGCTATTCACCGCCATGTCAATTCTTTGTCAACCAAAAGGCTACCTCCTTACCCCCGAAATCTTCCTAAACGCGTACAGTATAGTGGAGAGAGTAGGAACTTCTAAATACGTCACCTTTCAGTTGATTAAAAAGAGATTTGAAGGTCTTAAGAACCATTTAAAAGGGTGGCATGACAACTTTTTCATAGTCACCTGTGAAGCAGGGTGGGGACAAATCCCTAATAGCTGATCTACTCCTCTCAAGAAACCTAAACAGGTGAAGATGTTAGCCAGCACCTCTGTGGAGGTCGCCCAATTCTTGTCTGAACTCCCAATAGTCCATCTTGAAACCCTCCTTAAAAAACACATTTATAGAGAGGATTATGCCCCTAAAACCAGATCCATTGGCCCACAATTAAGGGATGAATCTGAGGAGGATTCTGAAGGGGAAGAAACCAGCATAGGAGCTGAAGCTGGCGAACCCAGCCTTTCACCATCCAATGGTATTTATACTTTGCTCCCTTTTACTTATATTGATTTTATTTATTCCTGTATAGATGC
>CANYLF010146513.1:0-20981 GCA_948193215.1 Bocquillonia castaneifolia
TCCCCAAGAGGTACATCTTTTTCATCTAAACCTATAATCCTTATCTTCTTCTTAGGATGCTTCTCAAGATTGTCCACTAAACCCCTTTTTTGAGATTATCCCCTTGTAGTCTTCTTTCCCAATGTGCTTTTTAATGTATGAATGCAAAGAACAGAAACAAAAATAAAAAGAAACAAATTCTAAGGCTTTGGAGGGAGGAGTAAAAGAGAAAATAATTATGCAAAAGCCTTAGAAAATGTGATAAAGGAAGTAAACCTTCATTCATATGATTGAGGGGGTTTATATAGACATGTTTGGACCTCTTTGTGGCAGAAAAAGACAGAAAAATTCAAAACTAGTCGTTTTCCAACGTTTAAAAACGGCTAGTAACAGCTATATTTTTTGAATTCTGAACATTAAGGGTATCACCCCCACAAGCATTGAAAAACTAAAAAACTATCAAATTTTAATTGGATCATAACCGCGATGGGTAGCATCGCCTCCACGATCCTTGAAACAGAAGGCTTGTAAAAATCTTTTAAAAACTGAAAGATTATCACGAGGCCGATTGGGTAATTGCGTCCATGATGCTCCTTTTGAAAGGAAAACTTGTTTTGGGACCATGGCCACGATCCTTAGACCTTAAAAAGCTTTGAAAAACTCTGGATTGATGATCGCAGCGACGATGGTGGCCATCACGGGCACAATTAAGAGTCTAGAAGGTTTTGTAAAAATTAAAAGGTTGGTCGCGGTAGCGAGAGGGTATCTCGTGGGGTCGATCAATGAAACATAAGCTTAAAAAAATTGTGACCTTGCATTGCGGCGCGAGGCTAGGCATCGCCTCATGATTTAGGCACAATAGCCTTTTATGGCCTGAACTTTTGGCCATTTTTCAAATATAGCCCCAACTTCAAAAAGTTTCAGTTAGTACCTCGTACTTTTTGAATTGATTCAAATATAGCCAACTCAATTTTGGCGTGTGTTTTGGGTGAAGTGGCTTGCTGACGAGGCATGTGTTGCTGACATGGCATGTGTTTTGGCTGACGTGGCTTGTTGACGTGGCTACCACGTCAGTCAAAACACATGCCACGTCAGCAAAACATGCCACGTCAGCATGAGAGCCAAGCATTTGATTATAAATTTCAATTATATTTTCCAAAATCGGGTGGACTTACATATTTAAGCGGTTATATTTCATTTATCAATCTTATTAATTATTTACATTATTGATACGATTAATTAAACTTATTTAATTAGTTTAGTGTTAATCCAAGAACTAATTAGTTTATTTGCTATTAAAATAATAATAATAATAATGCTAATCCAAGCACTTAATTGGTATAATTAATAAAATATTGGTGGTAACAAAAGCACTTAATTAATTTATATTTTTAACTTTAAATCTGAAACTGAAAATTTTCAATTTCATTAATTTGTTTATATTTTAACTTGAGATTGATAACACAATCAACTTTAATTGAAAAATATTTATTATACTAACTATCCTAAGTGAATAAAATTGCAAGTTAGATTAATTTGAATATAATGATATTTGGTTCGGACAAAATTGGGTATCTACAATCTTGATATGGGATTCATATTGATTATGAACATAATTGCTTGTTTAGTATATTGTGTGGATGTTATTGGTATGTTCAACAGGATTTAGGTTTGATATGGGTTCTAGTAGCATATAGCTTTCACGTTCCCTAACTCCAATCATGAATCCGGGTTTGATTCGTGACATCACTATTCAAGTCATTATCCAAACACACTTTTTACTAATTAGATCACGCATTCATAAATTTACAGGATACTTATAAGGACACAAGTCCTGCTACTTTAATCATATCTGAAGAAAATATAAAAAGCTATATAACATTTCAAGTGAACATAATTTCTACAGCCCCTAATACATTTATGCATATATATATTATGAAATCGATCCATAAATGTGTGCGCATTAATATGTATTCGTGATGTGTTATAGTAGAATAAATTGATTACATTTATATAAGATTTTAAAATTGATTTTTAAAGTTATAATAATTAATAATTAAAAGACAAATGTTTTTATTTAATTTATAATTATATAACTCGTGGATCCATAATTTATACATTGTTTATAAATTTTTTTTTATAGTTTATAGGTTATATGTAAAAATATAATTTACAAGTTTTGATTTAAAATTTTAATGGAAAAAAAATAGCCATGTGCATGGGACATGAAGTTAGTACATTAAATAGACAAATATTATATTTTAACAAATATTTCACAACATTTCGAACCCACAATCAGATATCTCTCTAAAATACATCATCTCTGAAACGTTTAGGGCGTTTCTCCAAGAATTGAAGTCTGTTTGAGATTCCCCTGAGGTCGCCTAAGTTGTTCTAAGTCACCAAAACCTACAAAATAAAGGTAGACTTGAGGTGGTCCTCGGGGTCTGACTCCGATGCTTAAGTTAGAGATATTCTCTTAAGAGTTATGGATGTATGAATGAGAGAACGATACCTGATCCCCTAGATGGTAGGGGTTTATATAGTGGTAAGAACAATCCCCCTAAGCCCAGAAAATCCTTGTCCTGATAGGCTTAAGAGTCCTCATTTGCTGTAATGAGTCAGAATCCCCTTAGGATTAGGAACCCCCCTTATGATGAGAGTCCCCCTTGACTTCGGATTCAAGTATCAGGACATGTAAATGGGTTAACGTGAGCCTAGCATGCAATGGGCCCTCTGAACCTTTTGGGTTTAGAGTAGTGATTCGTATCACAAGTCCCCCACCCCCCCCACCCCCACCCCACCCCCCCCGGGCAATGCTAATGTCAAAGACTTAGCTAAAAGGTAATTTCAATTGTTGGCGAACCTTCCAGTGAATCTTTATCTGGATTGGAGGTGAACCGTTTTGAGATGTCTTTCTTTCTTTGAAGTATAGGCGAACCATTTTGCGTTACACTTTGATGGCAATCGCCTCTATCAGATACGTTTCTCTTATCAGATTACTAGAGGATGTAGTAAATGTGAAACGGCTCTAAACAACACGTGTCCCACTAAGTCTTGTCAGTTCCGTTTCCTAGGTGAAACTATCCACATCTTTTCAAATAGAAACCGTTCAGCCTCCCCTCTTAAGTTACCTTTATTATTTCAAAAACTTTCAAATTCTCTCTCTCTCATCTTTCACATTTGCAGACGATACATCTCTATATTTCCTCTCCCTCTGCTCAGACGATCCAACCAGTCTCCGGCCACCATTACTCCTCCATTTCACTGGCGTTTTCATTGCTATCGATAAGCTATTTGCCAAGCAAGTCGAAACGCGTCGTCAACAACAGCAAGTCTCTTCTTTCTCTGGCATTTTTCACCTCTTCTTTAGCCATTTCAGTTTATGGGATGTGCATTTTATGCCCTTTGTGTTCTTGATGTTTTTTCTGGGATTTGATGATATTTGTATAGAAATATGTTGTTTGCTACTTTTTTATATTCGTATGCCTTTTACTTATTTGACAAAATGCTTGCCTAAAAGTATGAAAGGAATATATCTATGGTTTTGGTGTTTGCGATAACTGTTAATTCTTGTTTCTGATAATTGTTTAGGACTTTTTCGGGTAGGTTTTAGGTCGTTCATTGTGATCCCTTCTTTTTACATATCAACTTCTTCATCTTCCACATCAACCCCCCTGCCATGCCTTCTGTTGTTTCAATATCCTCTGATTCATCCAATGGTGTCAACCAGCCCACTCGCCCACAAGCAAAACGTTAGGCCAGCACCTCAACACCTCAAAACACATCCAGTACCATAAACCCTAAACCATTAAAGGTAGTTCTCCCCTTTCTACCTCTAGATGATAAACCTTATAACCCTTCAGATAGTGATACTGAGTCTTGTAGCTCTAGTAATAGTACCACGGGAGTCACCCCTAAACCATTTCCTCCTCCAGGCTTTAAAATTAAACACATGGTCCGTAAACAGCCCAAGGATACAATAGATCTTCACCATGCCAAGGAATATGAAGATGAACTAGATTTGTTTAAAACTAGGTATGGCGGTTTCCCAGAGGGTTACTCAGTGAGACTACCTAGGGAGGGTAGTTTCACTAACCAAACCTTGTCTTCGAATGAACAAATAGTTTATAAAGAGTCGATGGAGAGTGGCCTTAGGTTCCCCCTAGACCCTTCACTCCAAAAAATATTGGAAAATATTCAAGTCCCTTATCTCGCCTTCACCCTAACGCCTATAAACTTTTTACTGCTACTTCCATTTTATGCCAACCAAAAGGCTGCACCCTTACCCCTGAAATCTTCCTAAACACATATAGCGTGGTGGAAAGAGTAGGAACCTCGGAGTATGTCGCCTTTCAGGCGATTAAGAAAAGATTTGAGGGTCTCAAGAACCATCTAAAAGGGTGGAGGGACAATTTTTATATAGTGACTTGTGAGGTTGGGTGGGGTAAGATTCCTAACAACTGGGCTATAGCACTTATTAAACCCAAATGAGTGAGGACCTTAGACAACACCTCTATGGAGGTTGCCCAATATTTAGGCGAACAGTCCAAAGTTCACCTTGAAACCCTTTACAGGGAAGAGTATATTCCCAAAACCAAACCTATGGGGCCTAGGCTAGCGGATGAATCTGATGAAGATTTTGAAGAAGAAGAAGCTGATATGGGGATTGAAGCTGGCGGACCCAGCCATTCACGTTCTGATCGTACTTATTCTTTTTTCTTTAACTTATATTTATTTTATTTTACTCTTATATAGATGCCAAAATTCAATTTTGCTGCAATGATGGCCGAAGTAGGGGCTGGAGAAACTGAGGCGAACCCCTCGATTGCTCCTCCCCCAAGAGCTAACACAACTGCTGCTGCTGAGCACACTCCACCTGTGCAGGTTACTGTGCCTGAAGTATCCTAGAAGCAACCTTCTAAGGCAAGCAGGAAAAGAAAAAGGCTGGTGAAGGCGGGGATGAAATCAGCTGCTGTAAAAAGGAAGACTCGCTCTCAGTTGCTAGAGACCATTAATGATGGGTCCTCTAGCTCTGAGGGCGATCTTACTGATGTGAGTTCTTATGCCCAAGGATGGGTAGACAAGTTGGGGAATCCCACTGTCAAAGATAATCGAGTCGCCGCCCTTATCAGCAGGGAAATAAGCCTTCCAACTGATATAGAGGGTCTGTCAGGGCGAACTCACAACTCCCTTACCTTGCAAGTCCAGTAGCACATGCTTTCAGTAAGTTCTTTGTCAGATGTGAAATCTTTATCTGTTTTACTTTGTATGTTCCAGTTTGCTAACTTTCTTTTATTCTACTATCTCAGACGCTGAACCTTGTCCGTACAATGAAATACAAATATCAAGCGAAGCGTATTGCTCACAAGAGAGTAATGAAGGATGTGCAGGCTCAAGTTAAGTCTGCAGTAGAGGAGGCGACTGTTGGGGCTGAGGCTGAGCTGAAGAAGGAGCAGGATAAAACTAAGCATATGAAAGAGAGGTGCAACCAAGAGAAAGCCGCTCTCGAAGTCCAACTTCAAACGTTAATAGCGAAGGTGAACCAGTTGGAGAAGGAAAACGCCGATTTGAAGATGAGTGCTGAGCCTCTTCAAGCTAAGGTTACTTAGCTGGAAGGTGAAAGCACCCTTTTAAGACGCCCCATTGGTGGAACCCTCATCAAATACAGGGCGAAACTTCGTGAGGCTACACAACATCAATATCCTGGCTCTGACTTCTCATTTATGAACACCATCTTCCCTGATGAAGATGATACGGATGAGTGATCATCATTGTAATTATTTTCTTATCTTTTGGAATAATTTTATATTTTCTTCTGTAAAATGTTAAAACAGCTTTTATGTTAATATAATTATTGCTTCTCCATTCGCCCTGTCTTTTTTTGTAATCTTTTTATATAATGACTATTTATTCACTCGCCTTTATTTCTATCGAACTTTTCTTATGCTTTTATTATGCATTGAAGATCGCCATAGTATTGCCTTTAGATAACCCAAGGTCTTCGCTTGCCTTAGCCTTTTAAGGCCTTTTCTTCTTCATTAATTATGTCCCTACCTTAGGGGTCTTAGTAGCATTTATTTTTAAGAGGTCGCCTGAGTTGTTCTAAGTCACCAAAACCTATAAAATAAGGGCAGACTTAGGGTGGTCCCCGGGGTCTGACTTCGATGCTTAATTTAGAGATATTCTCTTAAGAGTTATGAATGTATGAATGAGAGAATAATACTTGATCCCCTAGATGGTAGGGGTTTATACAGTGGTAAGAACAATCCCCCTAAGCCCAGGAATCCTTGTCCTGATAGGCTTAGGAGTCCTACTTTGTTGTAATGAGTCAGAATCCCCCTAGGATTAGGAACCCCACCTTATGATGAGAGTCCCCCTTGACTTAGGATTCAAGGTATTAGGACATGTAAATGGGCTAACATGAGCCTAGCATGCAATGGGCCCTCTTGGCCTTTTGGGCTTAGAGTAGTGATGCGTATCAATCTCAGTATCTTTACCTTACTTAAGATCATAGATTGATATTCTAGCCAGATAAAGCTCTAATCCTCTTATTTACTTACAAATCTGTAAATATTGGGGAGGGAATAATATTTACAAAGCTGAGAAAATTGCTTAAAGAAAATGAAAATAAACAGTGTTGAATACATCTAATGCAATAACACACAACTCATTTTCCATCACTTTTAATTAAATTCTTCTTTTATTATCTGCTATTATTCAAACCCATTATAGTAAATTTCTAAATATAAAATAGTGAACTTCAATAACATACTAGGTACTATACCCAATCATTTCTTATTTGTATTACATATACTTTAAAGTTGCATATTGTTAGTGTAGGTAAATCCGATATACTAAGTTCAAATTGCTCTCAAGATCTGTTAACTCACCCTATGGTCATGATATGATAATATCTTATCAAGTGAGTCTATTTTTAGCATAAGGAAGAATCATCTTAATATTATTTCTCAAAAGTTCGGTCTAGTGGCAAAGCTGTTAGGCTTGCAGGTCTTAGTGTCTGGAGGTCGAGAGATCGATCCTCAAGACTACATGGGGAGAGTGCTCACCTCCATTGAGAGGACAAGGGCTCTTTCGAGGGATCCACCCTCAAACCGGTATTAGTCGGGGCTTCTCTGAGGCTCGGGATACTCAAGATAATTACTTATAAAAAAAGATATTACAATTTTTATAAACATACTTAAATTGTTTATAGTTTTTATAAACATGCTTAAATTGTTCAAACAAATAGGTTAGAAAAATGATTTCATTCAAATGACTATTAAAATGAATAGATATGATTCTCTTTAAAACTAGAAAGTTATAGAACACATTATGAGGTTTCTAAAAAAATATTATGAAGAAACTTTACCCTTATATAACTCAAGATATGATGAAAATATCGAAGCTATTATGTGCAGGTCTATGGACAGCTCAATAGCATGAGCAACAAAAAAATTTACTTCTGTTTGACTACCAAAATGTGAAATTTTGCTATAAAAATTTACAAAATTTTAGAGACTATCCTAAAGTTTCTAATGAATCAAACCATTCATTAATTGGAGTTATATAGCTCAAGATATTTAAGAAGGACTAAAGATATTGAGTGTAGATTTTTTATTAATAACATGTAGCCTAACATCTCTTAAATCTAATGTAATACCCGTAATTTCCGGAATTTGTTACTTTCTAATTTGGGAATTAATTATAAGGTTAATTAAACTTTAACCTTCAATAATTAAAAATAATAGTAAACGATGTCCGTTTAAGCTAGAAATTTGCATGGATGTGTTATTTATATTCCCGAGCTTACCATAAAAATTTGGTGAAAAACCAAGTTAAGGAAAATATTTAATTTGAGAAAAGGACTAACTTGGAAACCAAAACCTTGGTGTTATATGCCCAAAAATAGCAGATGGGCTCAATTGAATTAAAACTTCAGAAACCTAATTACCTCAACAGTACCCCAACTCTCCAAAATAACCACTGTAGCACCTGCACGTTTCTTCAACCGTTCACCACCGTTCAGCCATCTCCAGTGATGAGCTTTATGTCAAATTGAAACCCTTTCGTTTCTTTACAAGCCTATACCCTTCTTGTGTCCTATCGTTATCGTGCCTAGAAGAATCGAAGCTCGAAAGATCTGTGAACGTCGGTCTTCATGGTTGGCCATCCTCCAGCCAATATTAGGCCTCCAAACCGCCATAAATGAAATCGCAGCACCTTAAAACCCAAGAAGATGTTGAAGCGCGATCTTGAATCATTGATTTTGCCGTTGAACGGGTTTGGTCTGAGATCTCTGTTTCGACGACGGTTTGGGTTAGATCTACATGTTTTGGGTGGTGATTACAGCACATGGAGGCTAGATTTGAGCTAGGAAGGAAGTTTAGCAGCTGATTGGTAAGCTCACAGCTCCTCCGGCCACCTCAAGCTGCCTGGTGTGGTGGTGTTTGGACCCCACGCGCCGCCATAGGGCCCAGCCTGAAAATCACCGATAATATTTTTAGAAAATCCAGAAAAAAAATTCCGAGCAACTTTCATAACTAAATTTCGGTCTAATTCTTTACGATTTTTGAATTAAAAATCTCGGAAGAAAAATGGTAGTTTATGTAATTTCTCAAAATACGTGTTACGCATCTAATTTGGTTATTCAGATGTTTTATGTGTTATAAACATGCTATAAAAGTAATAATTAAGTTGAATTGTTATCAAATTGGATTAATTTAATTATCGGATTAATTAAACTGAATTAGCACCGTTAGGCTGTTTAATTGGATTTTGTAAATTTGGACTGTTAAGGACTGTTCAGGACTTTGAATAAGTTTTATATATAGATAGAAATAGTGCGATAAGCTGAATAATTTGTAAAATGGATAATGATGGTTTTGTTCTATAATTGTTATGTTTGGTAAGTCTAGGTATAGCGGTAGGCCCGGCAATTGGTTGGTGATTATAGAAGTGTTATTTAATTATAGGATAGGCTCCACTTTGGTGGAGAGATGTCCATTTTACAGGGGAGGTTCTGCAAAATTTTTGGTAGAATTTTCTCGTAAAATGTGATATCGAGTTAGGCGAGTTAAGTTATATAATACGTTATAATAAGATGATTATAAAGGTTTTGATCATTAACTAGAAAATCTAGATTTAATTAGGAATTAGGTTATATTCTTTATCTAAATCATATTCTTTTATATATTCTATAGAGAGTAGTAGGAACAGAGACAGAGTTAGCGGTTCAGGAGCGCACAGAGGCGCACACTCGTCCTGTGAGTTAATTTCACATTTATGATTTGCTCGTAGTATGCATGTTAGATATTTATTACTATTACTATTATTATTATTATTATTAATATTATTATTATTATTATTATTATTTTTATTATTATTATTATTAACATCAACATCATTATTAATATTACTATTAGTTTTATTATGGTCTGGGGCACTCCGGTGGCTTGCTCGTGAGGCACTCCGGGTGACCATAACAGTTTGATTATGATCTGGGGCTTGCTCGTGAGGCACTCCGGGCGCCAGAAAAATATTATTTGAATAAGTGAATCATTTGGTATAAGAAAGCTTAAAGGGCTATATGGGGGGGATTAGAGGTCTATTAGGTGTTCTGCCTCGATCCTCCTCCTTGTATGACTGATTGCGATTTAGGCTACATTTCATAGATGTGCTATTAATTCACTCAGTGAGGTCTGACTCCCCTCAACCTAATTTTTTTCAGGATTCCCCTCAGACCTCTGTCAGAAAGTCTCTTCGCTAGTCTTCTTCTTCACCGGCTATTTTGAGTACGTTTTAGATGTATGAACTCTAGTACTGCAGTAGTAGCGCCGTTGTGTCAGGATGATTAATCTATGTTTTATTTGGAAATGTATTATTATTATTAAGATATTATGGTTTTATGCTACCTATGGATATTTTGTGGTATTCGAATGATCTGTATTATTGAATGATTGTAGCCAATGAGGCTCCAGCTGGTATGCTGGTTATGTTATGCTATTAGACAATTGTTATGATCTATATATGTGTGTTGTTTATTAGCAGGTTTATTATTATTTTGTTAAACCAGAATATATAATTCTGGGATATTATGTTGAAATATGATATTTAACAGGTGTTGGGCTACCCAAGGGTTCCGGTAGCAAATAGCTTTCCAATTCCCTGGTGCCAGTCACATAACCCGGGTTTGAGTCGTGACAAAGTTGGTATCAGAGCTTATGGTTTTATTTTATGCATATTCTATTTCTCTAGAGTGTTAGAGTCTTTCTTGAAACTACTGCAGCATAGGATCCTTTATCATTTTTGTTAAGTCTTGTTTCAAGTATTCAGCGTACCGTTAGGATTTTTATTGTTGCTAAAGTTTATGTGTTTCCTTTTCAGAATGAATCGACGTCGACGCCAAGGAGTATAACAACCCGGGGAAGAAGAGGATGTTTCTTCTAATCAGAGTGAAGTTCCTCAGGAGGAGGAGGAACCTGCATAGCCTTGACGTCGAGGAAGGCCTAGAAACCAGGGCGGACGTAGACTTGCCCAAGGTGGCAATGCTCAGCAGCCACTGGGAGCCGCAACTATTGATCAGACCACTATAGAGGCTATGGCCAGGTGCATAGCTCAGGCGTTTCAGTAGCCTAGGCAGGTTTTTGATCTTGAGGCTATCAACACATTTGCTAGATCCTTCAGGGT
Organism: Bocquillonia castaneifolia; assembly: GCA_948193215.1. Classification (NCBI taxonomy): domain Eukaryota; kingdom Viridiplantae; phylum Streptophyta; class Magnoliopsida; order Malpighiales; family Euphorbiaceae; genus Bocquillonia; species Bocquillonia castaneifolia. The sequence goes on from CANYLF010146513.1 coordinate 10,669, forward strand.
ACTGTTTGATGGATCAGAGGACCCGATGGACTTCCTAAACATGAATAGGAACAGTGTCTCCTTCACTGCGAATGATTATCAGTGGATTCGAATGGTAGAAATGTGTATGGAGCGGGAAGGTCATGATTGGTTCATTGCTGTAATCAGGCCAAACATTGATACCATTACTAGGGAAGAGTTTGAGCATAGGTTTCAACAGCACTATATGCATATGGCCTACCAGATGTAGAATAGGGTTCAGTTGATGACCATCTCCAGGAGAAGGGATAAGATAGTCTCGACATACACTAATAGGTTTAGGAGTCTACTAAGATTTGCAGGCCCTATGATGGAGGATGAGTTACAGATGGTGCATTTGTATTTTACTGGGTTAGGGCCAGAGTATGCTAGCATGAGGACCGAGGATCAGGCTCCGAATTCCGTTTATGTAGAGGCTGTGTCTATTGAGGAGAGACTCTAGAGGCACCGTGTAGTGCCTAGTTCTACTAGTGCCGGTAGTTCCAAATCTGGGGGATAGACTGGCAGTTACACTAGAGGACAGTATGGTATTGGTATGTAGCAATCTCAGGGAACTTTTCAAATTAGGTCTGGTGGACAGACAGGGTATGGTCAGTCAGGATAATCTCAGGGAGTTTGCTACACTCCACGTGGACAGAGCAGGGGAAGACATGGCAGCGGTGGTAAAGGTAGTTCTTGGATGAGATCTGTTAGTAGCAGTAGTGGGCAGAGTTCGAGATATGGCAGTGCTGATTACAGCAGTTCGAGTTCTGGCCCTAATTCTTGCCAGAATTACGCAGAGTCCACTAGGGACCATGCCATCTTTGTCAGAATGTATGTTACAGATACGGGTAACCAGGGCATTTTGTGAGGAATTGCCCATTTTTTCCTTTACCTGATCAGTCATAGTTTCATTTAGCCTCATCAACATCTAGCGTGGCACAGCCACCGGTACAGCCACGACCATAGTACCAGACCACATATCAGATTGGACCTTATCAGGTAGGCCCTTCTCAGGGTGGATTCTAGATGGTTAGCCAGCATGGCCGTGGATTCGGGGGGAGAGGAGGAAGAAATTTTAGAGGTAGAGAAGGTGGTAGAGGCACAGGTCAAGGCCCTACTTCACAGCAGCTTGGTGGAGCCCAGGCCAAGGTGTTCACTCTTACCCCGCAGGATGCATAGACATCTAATGCTGTTGTCACAGGTACTATCTCGGTATGTCATATTGAAGCTTTTATTTTGTTTGATCCTGGTGCGACACATTCTTTTATTTCTCCTACCTTTGCATCGAGAGCTGGGTGTAGAGGAACTAGGATGTGAACTCCTTTATCGGTGGCCACTCCCTTGAGTGAAGCTCTGGTCATTGACATTATCTTTCCATTATGCCCTGTGCGGATTGAAGATAGAGAGATGATGGCAGATCTAATACTGCTGGATGTGATGGATTTTGATAAGATCCTAGGGATGGATTGGTTGTCCCAGCATTATGCTACCCTGGATTACAGAATAAAAGAAGTGATATTCAGAATGTCGGGAGATGAAGAGTTTAGATTCAGAGGTGAGAAGTGTGAAATGCCTCAGAATCTAAAATCTACCATTACAGCTAAGAAGTTGCTTAGGCATGGATGTCAGGGATATCTGGCAGTAGTCAGAGACATAACTCTGAAAGTAGATGATGTGAGTGATGTGCCAGTAGTGTGTGAATATCCAGATGTATTTCCAGAGGAGTTGCCAGGATTGCTGCCTGGCAGGGAGATTGAGTTCTGCATTGATGTGGTTCCTGGAACCGCTCTCATTTCTATACCACCATAAAGAATGGCCCGAGCTGAGTTGAAGGAGCTGAATGAGCAGTTACAGGAGCTACTTAACAAGGGTTTCATAAGACCCGGTATTTCTCCCTGGGGTGCACCAATATTATTTATGAAGAAGAAGGATGATATACTCCGACTCTACATTGATTACAGAGAATTAAAAAAGGTAACAGTTAAGAACAAGTATCTGCTTCCTCGAATAGATGATTTGTTTGATCAGCTGCAAGGTGCTCAATGCTTTTCTAAGATCGATTTGAGATCGGGTTATCATCAGTTGAGGATCAGAAAAGAAGACATTCTTAAGACTGCATTTCAGACTAGATATGGTCACTATGAGTTCCTGGTTATGTCCTTTGGGTTGACTAATGCTCCAGTAGCCTTTATAAACTTGATGAACAAAGTGTTCAGAACATTTCTAGATCGGTTTATGATAGTGTATTCTAGAAGTGTAGAGGAGCATGAATAACATTTGAGGATGGTGTTGGAGACTTTAAGGAGGGAGCAGTTGTATGCAAAGTTTTCTAAATGTGAATTCTGGTTGGACAGTGTTACTTTATTGGGGCACGTGGTGTCCAAGGAAGGGATTCAGGTTGATCCAAAGAAGGTTGAAGTTGTATTAGATTGGCATAGACCTACAACAATCACAGAGATTCAAAGCTTTCTGGGTTTGGCAGGCTACTATTGGAGGTTTGTGCAAGACTTCTCTCAGATAGCAGTACCATTAGCATGCTTGACTCAAAAGAGTGTTAGATTTGAATGGGATGAAGCATGTGAAAACAACTTTTAGTTGCTAAAGGAGAGGTTGACTACAGCACCTGTGTTAACCTTGCCTTCTGGAACTGATGGTTTTACTGTGTACTGTGATGCCTTTAGAGTGGTTTTAGGGTGTGTATTAATGCAGAATGGTCATGTAGTAGCATATACATCTAGACAGTTGAAGAACCATGAGAGGAATTACCCTACCCAAGATCTAGAATTAGCAATTGTGGTGTTTGCTTTGAAGATATGGAGGCACTATCTCTATGATGTACCTTGTGAGATATATACTGATCATAAAAGCCTAAAGAATATATTTCAGTAGAGTAACCTGAACATGAGGCAGACTAGATGGTTAGAACTGTTGAAAGACTGTGATTGTTCAATCATGTATCATCCGGGAAAGGTGAATGTTGTAGCAGATGCTTTAAGCAGGAAGTCGGCTGGAAGCCTTGCTCACATTAGTGTTGGGAGGAGACCTCTACATAGAGAAATTGATCAATTATTTGATCACGGATTGCAATGGTGGGTGAATAGGCATGGATGTTTGATGGCACAGTTCAGAGTAAGATCTGTATTTCTAGACCAAGTGAAAGCAGCTCAATCACAGGATCCAGAATTATAGAAGATTTTGTACCAGGTGCAACAAGGCACAACAAAAGAGTTCAGGGTTGATGGTGAAGGCATTTTGAGGATGGGCACTAGGGTGTGTGTGCCTAGGGTGGATAACTTGCAGAAGGAGATTATGGAAGAAGCTCATCTTACACCTTACAGTGTTCATCTAGGTGCAACTAAAATGTACCATGATTTGAAAAGCATGTACTGGTGGAGTGGGATGAAGAAGGATATAGCAGAGTTTGTGTCCAGGTGTATGACTTGTCAGAAGGTGAAGTTAGAGCACTAGAGACCTTATGGATTGCTTCAGCCTTTACCGATCCCAGAGTGGAAGTGGGACATGATTATGATGGACTTTTTAACCGGGTTACCTCATACCTGAAGTGGGTATGACTCGATCTAGGTGATTATTGATAGATTGACCAAGTCAGCTCACTTTATTCCAGTAAAGAAGAACTACATTGTGCAAAAGTTGGCCAAGTTGTACATTTCTGAAATAGTACATCTGCATGGAGTTCCAAAGTCCATTGTGTTAGATAGAGATTCAAGTTTCACCTCGATGTTTTGGAGAGAGCTATAGTCAGCTTTTGGAACTCGATTAGACTTTAGCACAGCTTTTCACCCTCAGATAGATTGGCAGTCTGAAAGAACCATTCAGACTTTGGAGGACATATTACGGATGTGTGCCATAGACTTTGGTGGCTAATTGGATTTGAACACTACATTGATTGAATTTGCTTACAACAACAGCTATCATGCTAGCATTGAAATGGCACCGTTTGAAGCATTGTATAGGAGGAAATGTAGATCCCTTTTGTGTTGGGATATTGGTGAGAGGCAGTTTTCTGAACCTGAATTGGTTCAAATCTCTTTTAAAAGGGTTCCATTGATTCAACAGAGGTTGAAAATAGCTTTTAGCCGACAGAAGAGCTATGCCGATCCCGAGAGGAAAGATATTTCTTTTGATGTGGGCGATTGGGTGTTTTTAAAGGTGTCACCCATGAAAGGGGTAATGAGATTTGGAAAAAAAAGGGTAAATTAGCACCTAGATATGTGGGACCCTATGAAATCAAGGCTAGAGTTGGTGATATGGCCTACAGATTAGCCTTGCCACTAGAGTTGTCTAGAATCCACCCGGTCTTTCATGTAGTAATGTTGAGAAAGTATATTTCTTACCCATCCCATGTTATCTAGACTGATGATATTGAGATTGGGGAAGATTTGACTTATGATGAATATCCAGTAGCAGTGATTGACCATTAAGTGAGGCAGTTGAGATCCAAGTCAATCCTGATGGTAAAAGTAGTTTGGAGAAACCATTCAGTTGAAGATCGCACTTGGGAGTTGGAGCAGGAAATGCGAGAGCAGTTTCCCCACTTGTTTCTTCAATGAGGTACGTTCTTAAATTTGAGGACGAATTTATCTTAAGGTGGAAAGAATGTAATACCCATAATTTCCAGAATTTGTTATTTTCTAATTCGGGAATTAATTATAAGGTTAATTAAACTTTAATCTTAAATAATTAAAAATAATAGTAAACGATGTCCATTTAAGCTAGAAATTTGCGTGGACATGTTATTTATATTCCCGAGCTTACCATAAAAATTTGGCGAAAAAATGAGTTAAGGAAAATATTTAATTTAAGAAAAGGACTAACTTGGAAACCAAAAACTTGATGTTATATGCCCAAAAACAGCAAATGGGCTCAATTGAATTAAAACTTCAGAAACCTAATTACCTCAACAGTACCCCAACTCTCCAAAATAACCACTATAGCACCTGTCGATTTCTTCAACCATTCACTGCCATTAAGAAATCTCTGGTGATGAGCTTTATGTCAAATTGAAGCCATTTCATTTCTCTATAAGTCTATACCCTTCTTGTGTCCAATCGTTGCCGTGGCTGGGAGAATTGAAGCTTGAAAGATCTGTGAATGTTGGTCTTCATGGTTGGCCGTGTTTCGGCCAATATCAGGCCTCCAAACTGCCATAAATGAACTCACAACACCCTAAAATCCAAGAAGACGTTGAAGCGCGATCTTGAATCATTGATTTTGCCGTTGAACGGGCTTCATCAGACATCTCAATTTCGATGACGGTTTGGGGTAGATCTACATGTTTTGGGTGGTGGTTGCAGCACTTGGAGGCTGGATTCGAGCTGGGGAGGAAGTTTAGTAGTTGATTGGTAAGCTCACAACTCCTTTGGCCACCTCAGGTCGCCTGGTGTGGTGGTGTTTGGACCCCACGTGCCGCCATGGGCGGTGGCCGTGGGGCCCAACCTAAAAATCACCGATAATATTTTTAGAAAATCCAGAAAAATATTCTAAGCCACTTTCATAACTAAATGTCTGTCTAATTCTTTACGGTTTTTGAATTAAAAATCCCGGAAGAAAAATGGTAGTTTTTGTAATTTCTCAAAATACGTGTTACACGTCTAATTTGGTTATTCGGATGTTTTATGTGTTATAAACATGCTATAAAAGTAATAATTAAGTTGAATTGATATCGAATTGGATTAAATGAATTATCAGATTAATTAAACTGAATATTAGGACCGTTAGACCGTTTAACTGGATTCTGTAAATTTGAACTGTTAAGGACTATTCGGGAATTTGAATAAGTTTAATATATAGATAGAAATAGTGTGATAGGTTGAATAATGTGTAAAATGGATAATGATGGTTTTGTGCTATAATTGTTATGTTTGGTAAGTCTTGGTATAGCGGTAGGCCTGACAATTGGTTGGTAATTATAAAAGTGTTGTTTAATTGCAGGATGGGCTCCACTTCGGTGGAGATATGTCCGTTTTATAGGGGAGGTTCTGTCGAATTTTAAGTAGAATTTTCTCGTAAAACGTGATATCGAGTTAGGCGGGTTAAGTTATATAATACGTTATAGTAATAGGTTGATTATAAAGGTTTTGATCGTTAACTAGAAAATCTAGATTTAATTAGGAATTAGGTTATATTCTTTATCTAAATAGTATTCTTTTTATATATTCTGTAGAGAGTAGCAAGAACAGAGATAGAGTTAGCGGTTCAGGAGCGCACAGAGGCGCACACTCGTCATGTGAGTTAATTTCACATTTATGATTTGCTCGTAGTATGCATGTTAAATATTTATTACTATTATTATTATTAACATTATTATTACTATTACTATTACTATTACTATTACTATTACTATTACTATTATTATTATTATTATTATTATTATTATTATTATTGTTAATTATTATAAATATCATACTTCATTTCATATCATGTAGAATCATATAGTCATTCATGTTATATATATATATATATATACATACACAAACATATATATACAAACATATATACATATATACAAACATAGATGTATATACATACATACATACATACATACATAAATGTATATATGTAACACCTCAGCTCAAACTTCACAAAACACAAGGTCGCGGGTGTGACCATACAAAGCCAACCAAGATCGCGGGCGCGATCGAAGAAATAGAAAGCATATAAATTGGAAATGAAATAGTGGGCGCGATTTCAGACACTCGCGGGCGCGATTTCGAACCCGAGAAAACATAACTTACTGAACACAATCTCGTGGGCGCGACTTTCAAAATCACAGGCGCGACATTAAGGTCCGAGAAACTATGATTTCTAAGCCAAAACTTGGTCAAAAACCTTAGAAAAACCACATACCAATGACACAAGACACACATACATCTTATATTTGAAATAAACTCATATATATACATGATAATATACCATTTTACAATCAATAAACTCATTACAAATACTTTTCAATTATCAACTTAAAACCCAAATTAAATACATATGTAAGTAACAAACAAAATGCACAAAATCCTCATCTTCCACTAGCCAACCTGAACTTCTATTGCAATGCACGTGAACTTCTATCTTCAACCTGAAAAATATGCCAAGGGGGTGAGCTGGCAACTCAATAAGCATTTAATCAACTAATCTGGCATATTAAGCCAAAACTACCAACATATAAATAACACATATTTCATTATGGAAATATACAATCAAAACCAATCATACCATTTGAACAACTTCCAATATCAATCAAGATAATTCTCATTCAAAGAAATTCACAACCAAATCATCTTCACAAGTCATCAACCAATCTCAAATCACAACAATCTCATCAACTCAAACTCGGATGACTCAACCTCACATTTCCTCACATTTCATTTCTTTTTCTCATATCATTTCACATTTCTCATTTCACAATTAGGTGGCCACCGACGAGACTATCCGCCAGGCTTAGTCTCGCCATCCCACACATACGGGTAGCTATCCGCCTGGCTCAGCTTTCCCGATCACACACGTCCCACATTCCCCAAGAGTAATCCTTTTTCCAATCACAATCATAATCACAATCTTAATCTCAATTGCACATCATTCCACCATAATTCACAATTCTCATCACAAATATCACAATTATCACAATTACTCATCACAACCAATTCACAACTTTGCAATTCAATCAATATATCATCAAATCATCATTTCACAATGTCAAAACTCAACCAATATCACTCTTTCAACAATTCAATACATATTTTAATCCAAGAACATAGCAATTAAGCAAACATAGCAATTTTCACTTAATATACTCAAAATTAATCAATTAAATACTTACAAACATGTAGAACACCAATTTAAACCTTCCTTCTCATATTCCTTGCTCTTAGAACTCCCCTAAACCACATAATCCAAGCAACACACAATTCAATATCAATTCCATGTCCAAACATGAAATTACTACCCAATATACTCTCCGATAAACATTAATTACATAATTATGCATTAATAACCATAAACCCCCAAAATCCACCAAACCCTAACCTAATAACCAACATAAAAAGAGATAAACTTACTCAATTAAGCTTCTAATCTTCCAATTAAGCTTCTAGGCAAGATAAACTCCTATAATCTTACTTTAATCTTCACTCAAAAGCTTTAAAGCGTCAAAAATGGTGTTTTGGAGAAAGTGAGAAGATGAAATGAAGAAGATGAAGAAGATGAAGAGAAGGTGTAGGATTTTTGTTGAGATTCTCCACTCACCCAATATTTTATTATTATTATTACTATTTTCTATTATTTAATTAATTTATTTTGCCACCCTTCTCATCCACCTAGAGCCACTTGTCATCCACCTAGCATCATGTGGACACTTGTCCACATCTAGAACTATTTTTCCTACACACCCCTCACAAATAACTTACTAACTAACTAGTCCAACTCTCATACTTCCTTTACAAATAACTCCTCTAACTTTTTTTACAACTAGTCCTTTTTAACCCAAACTTCCATAAACCTTAATGCTCTCAAAAATTATTCTACTAATCAATATTATGCCATGCATTACACACAATTATGATGCCAATTAATTACTAATATGTATTGAGGATGTTACAATCCTCCCCCCTTAAGAAATTTCATCCTTGAAATTCATCACTTATCACTCACTTTATAACCGATCATGGATACTCAATCCCCACATTCTTCTCTTTTTCCATGTTGCTTCTCAATTCTCATCATTTCTTAAACTCTCAATTTCTCATAAATCATCATATCTCACTCTCAACTACATTGAACTTCCAAATTCATTATCCATTCAATTCATAAATTTCAATAACCTTCAGATCACAACATTTTCATTCTCATCTCATTATTGTCAAATCCTTTCCTTATCTCAACCTATATATGCATATCAATCACATTTTCATCATAATTGTTAATCAAACACTTCCCTTTAATACAAATAATTCAAATATCATCTCATTATCAACGAACAACCTTAATAATTAGATAAATTAGCTAAATGAATGGTAACCCTATTATATCTTTCAATTCTCATCTTTTTCTTTATCATCTCTTTCTCATTTCATTTCAATTCCCCTCTTCACTTTTTTAGGGGTTTACCAATACAATTTCTTTTCAATCTCATCACTTGGGTTACCAACTCCTAACTAAACACTCAGACAATCAAGCTCACTAACAAGACAGACACAAACAATCAATCAACTAACAACCAATCAACAATCATTTTAACTTAACAATCAACCATTTCATTTAATCACATAGTCAAACCATATTATCAACTCAATCAACAACAATCTCAACTATTACATCACAATTTAATCCAATACAATGGCTCAACCAACAATCTTCTCATAAAAACAATCCAACAACACACAATTACACTTCAACCATTAATCACAATCAAATTATTATTTGTTATAACAACCAATCACAAAAATTTCATAAAAATTCAATTCTTTACTCAACAACTTCACTTCAAACTTTCCATTTCTCATTACTTTCATCTCAAAATCTTATTTCTCAACAATCATCCCCTTTTCATTCTCAAGCCCCGTCACAACTTCCATTTACAATTCATAATAATAAACAATCACATCCACTAACTTATCTTATTCAAATACCATTTCAATACCATCACTTATCAATTTCACACCTTCCAAACACAATACATTAATCTAATAAAATTATTTATCACTCTTAAAACATTCTCATATCCCAACTCATTCACAGTATTCAATTCACATTCTATTCATTCTCAAATATTTATTTAACAACAATCCATCCATAAGCTCAATTCTTAATATTAATAACTACTTACTTACTCCTTGGTATCCATAACTTTCTTAAACGTCAAAGTTGCTCCGATCAACCTCCAAGCTATATTTTGCTTCCTTAAAGCATCAATCAACACATCACATACAGATTACATACATAAACTCATAATTCTACCAAAATTAAACCTTAAGAAAATTCCGTCCTCGAAGTTTTAACTTACAATCATCATTCTCATAAAAATACAAATATACTGCTCACATATTCTTTATTTCCCATATAAATCCTCTTGATATGTAATAACATTTCAATTTTCATCCCATCCTCAAAATTTTCCTTATTACTATCTTTGTCAAACTCAAAGAATTCATATAAAAGTTCTTCAAACTTTAAAATATAACCCGTGGTTATTTACAAACTCCATTAATGATAAACATACATCTATATCTCTTTAATCCGATTATCTTAAAACTTTACATTCCAACTCTCCTCAAAATCTGTTAAAGTCCAAAACTCCTTTC
>CANYLF010146826.1:0-20080 GCA_948193215.1 Bocquillonia castaneifolia
TCCTTTATTTTTGCATCTTACAAGTGTCAATCTAATTTCTTCATGGTTATTATGTTTTCAAAGGTGATTTATACTTGTTTTTGTGTGAAATTATTGTAGGAATGGTGCTTTGAAGGTTTAGAAGCTAAAGACAACATTTGAGATTTAAAGCTTAAAGGAGCTAGTTTGCAGTTTTGCAAATCGGCCAACTTTGGGAGCTTGGAGCATTTTATGTGCAAAGAGTTTTGAGTTCAAAAGCTCCAGATCATAAGTGGATTGAATTTACTTTCATTTTCAAAAAGAATCAGATCAATTGGTGCTAGAATGAAGGAGATGCAAGCTAAACTCCGGGAAGTACTCCAAAAGCTGTCTTAGATGTAGCACTGAAATGTCATGGGCATTTTGGGTATGAAGACGATGGAATTAGAGAAATATTAAAACATAGAAATTAAATTATACTTCTTAAACTTGAGTTTAGGCTCAAGAATTTTTCAATTTGGAGTTCAGACTACAAAGATATGCCCTTCGTAAGTTAGAACATCTACTGGATCATTGGAGGCGAAAATTGGCAAAGTTTACCCAAGAAAACAGTAGTGGACCGGACCTGAACCGGACCTAGACCGGAGAAAACACCCAAGTCCAGTTCAGATGAGTGAAAACTAATTTTTGGCTGACTTTTAGTAGTTTTTTAGGGTATTTTTGGAAAAACACTATATATACAACTCTTATAACCCTTAGCCACAACTTTGGTTTGTTTTATTTCACTTAGAAACATTCAAAACACTTAGAAAACACCATTGTTCAAGGATTCAAGATTGGTTTGCAAGGATTGAAGGATATTGAAGCTTTATTTCATCTTCCCAAGACTAAGTTTTCCTTTCCTTGAATCTATCTATCTTTTAATTATGTATATGGTTTTTGTTATTGTTTGTTTGTTAGTTTTTGTCATGTTTAGGAACTAAATCTCCTACTAGAGGGATGGATGTAATCTAGTAGGGGGTAGTTTGATTGTTAATGTTTTGAATTACTATTTTAATATAGTTTTTCTTGTTTTCTTCATTTAATTCGATTCCCAAGAGTTTCATGACATATTTCTAGATTGATCACCTAGATGTATTTTTATAGGATTTATAATTGAATCGATGGATTGTTATAAACCGGATTTGGGAATTGACCTTGTTAGATGTTAATACGGACACATCAATTAACCTAAACTTGATTTAAAGATTCGCTTAATGGATTTGATTATTTTAATCAGTGTGCATCGATAGATTAGCATAGTTGCTTCAATTGACTACGTTTTTCTACCTCGACGGAGGATTAAAATACTTTCGAAAAGTCTTGCTTAAATGAAATTTGATTAATAATTGAATTACCCCTCCAGATGAAATCCTGAACTCTAGTGCTTGTTTTATTGTGCAAATTTATTGATTTTAAATTGCATTTTAGTTGTTAATTTACTTGTTTGCATTTAGTTTCTTGATAATTTAGTTTTTAAAAGTATTTCAAAATCAAATCAAGGTTATTCATTTTACTTTAATTGTTTGTTTGTGAACATAATCGAAAAGTAGTTAAACGATTGTCCTTGTAGATTCAACCTCATACTCTGAGTTTATTACTACGATAGATCCCATGCACTTGTGAGAGCCTGTCACACACACACACACACACATATATATATATAATACTTCATCATTTACTGGCATCATATACCATTCTATATTAATTTATCATAACAGAAAAATACAATAAGCACACCAAATAAATCTCCACATAGATATTTTACTATCATCAACTATATACATTTTACACGTTTTTATTAAATATTAATGTTTAATATATCTGTCGATCTCATTTCTTTCACTAATATAATATTATTTCACATTGTATTGTTTTTTTATATTTAATAAATATATTTATATAATCAACATGCATTTTAATTTTATCATTAACATTAACATTTTTGTCATATAACCAACATATCACAGTTCAATAAATCAAGTATTTTATTTTCAACGTTTATATCACAGTATCAATAACATACCATAATTGGTAGCTTAACTGTAGTATTTTTCACATCCATATCACCTTATAATTATCACATAATTAATTCACAATAAACTAAAATTCACCCAATTCCAAAATTTCAACCAAATAAATAATTCCATATCACCAGTACTTTTCCATAGTTTCATAATTCCAATCAATTCATAATAATTTCTTTATTTTTTTTTCAATCAATCAAAACATCATCCAAACCACTACCATCTCAATTCTTTCAACTTCTCACTAATTCACAAATTCAACAATACCACATTTTCAAATCATAACATCAAGCACCATACATAAATAATCCACTTATAAGAAATGTAATATATTTGCACACAACCACCTCTCACTTATGAGAAAAGTAATATATATATATATTTTTTATATATCGCACACAGCCACCTTTCATTTATGAGAAAGGTAATGTATTTTTTTTATATCGCACATAACCACTTTTCTCATAAATTTTACATCCATGTGAGGCATAACACAATCCCAACCAATTCACTTTACAACACATCACAACCAATTCATAAAATCTCGATTCAATCAATATCACATCATTTAACAATCCAAATAAAATCAACTCATTTCACCAAAAGCATATTAACTTAAAGAACATAAAAATTTCCATCCAAGTCACAATTTACAAGTCAACCAATTCCACATCAATCCACAACTCATAATTCAATTAATTAAATTACCCATTACTAATACCACATCAATCTATCAAAAATATAACAAATGGGCACACACAGTAATTTTTCACTTAATATACACAAAATTAATTAATTAATTAATTACCTACTTAACATGCCATAATAATTAAATTCACACACCCACACACACACACACAAACACATATATCACATAGCAAATGCACCTTAACATTCAGCATGAAAATCTCAATAATCCTGGATACAACCGGGATACACTCTTACACAAAAAAATAGCTTGTTTCCTCACCTGACTAGAGATTATATTCCATCCTTCCAATCCTGATGCTCTTCATCAAAAACCTATATGAATTAATGTTCAATATAATTTTTACTAATTTTTGGGACACAGTTACTATTCAAATTATGTAATATCAGGTAATTCTCAGATTTTTAACAAATTAAATTTTAATTAGGGTTTTAAATTTGTGATTAAAAATTTATATTTTCTTGTTAATAAAAAGTTTACTTTTGTATTTTTAAATGTCCAATTTAATATACGATATATCTCTCATATTAATTTCGTGTATAAGTTTTAAATTAGATTTAAATAATTTGTTATACATCTTTATAAATATATTCATTTTAAAGTATTATTTGAAGACTAGAAGTTCAATTTCATAAATTCATAGTATAATTGATAATTATCAAAATTACACTTATTTATAATTAAACTTTTATGTAAATAATTAGATATAATTTATATGTAGTATTTTTTTGAATTTAAAGCTTTCTTATAATGATATTTATTTTATCATATGATCTATTTTATTATATTCTTGAAAGTATATAATTATTTATGAGGAATTATGTTAACAATAAATAATTAACATTAGATAATAATATTAATAATAATAATGATAATAAAAAAATAAATAAATAGATAAATAATTAATTATGGAAAGTGGAGGAAGGATCTAGATGAAAAGAAAAGATAAGAGAATTGGGGACTAAATTGCAGCAGAAAGAGAAGGAGAAAATATCCTAACAGGCCCCTGCATTTCCCCTGGGTAGCAACAGTGATTCGACCACTTCAAACCGTCCGTTCATTGTCTTCTGGCCATCATTTTCAGTGATTATTGTGCTCAAAACGAAGGGCACAAAGAGCTCTACTTGTTAACACCCAAAACTCCAAGAACCGTCGATTGTGGAGATGGTTATCAAGTTCGAACGGAGGAGGAGAGGCGGCTTTCATGGGTGATGAGGATCCAAAGTTTTTTAGGCCAAATGGAGACCAGAAATGGAACCAGCAGCCCCAAAAATGTCAGGAACTGTCAGACAGTGAAGTGGAGGAATGGCGGAGCATGGAGATAGGGGATGTGCGGTCTGGCGAGGAATTTTTATGATCTGCAGCATTTGGATGTGTTATGAGGCACGTGAATGGTATGGGGTTGTTCCTGGGTAAATTCCGCACCGGTGAGGCAGCCTATTGCTGCCACTGAGGGTGGCACGTGAGTTGCACGCGCCACCAGCAGCGGTGGTGATGGGTCCCACCCAGAAATTCATGAAAATATTTTTATTAAATTTTAAAAATTATTACGAGTAACTTTTGTAAAAGCTCGATAATGAAATTCACTGTAGATTTTAAATTAAAAATCCCGGAAATAAAAAGGCGGTCTATGAAAATTTTCAAGATGCACTGGAATTGATAAAATTTATATGTTTAGGCTATAAATAGATTTTATAGGTGTTAAATAGGTAAAAATAAGTTAGAAATGAATTTATAATAATTTATTAAGATTTATTAGGATTAATAATGTGTTTAATAGGTGGCGATTATAAATATTCATAGTTAAAGAAAATAATGGAAATAATAATAATAATATAATAATAATAATTATAGTATGGTGGTTATAATAATAATAAGCATAATAGCATTAATGATAATAATAAGAATAATATTAATATTAACAAAATAGTAATAATTAATGGTAAACAATAAAATAAATGAGAATTAAGGTAAATAAGGAGAATATATGGATGTATATATAATTTGGTCGATTTTAAGTTTATGAGCAAAATGTGGGTTTGTTTATAACTATAGAATATTTTATTGATTGACTTAAGTTGATTATATATATTAAATGATAATCACGTTAGTAATAATAGTTACATAATAATAATAATAATTATTATTATTTTAGTTATAATTAATTGTACTATATATAAATATCTTGATATATGTATATAAGTATATGGTATAATTGATATTAGTAATAAAAAAAACTAAATGTGATAAGCCGTAAATAAAGTTATATTTATAAGTAAGACTAATATGAGAATAAAAATAGATTATTTGTAAAATTATCCGGATATGTATGAAAGTATGTAGGAGTATCGCGGTACTTTGAATGAGTATAATTTGATAGATATTAAATGATGCAATAAGTTCAATAAATATAATTAAATAGATGATATTGATTAAGTGCAGTAATTGTTGTGTTTGTTAAATCCGGGTAATATTAGTAGGCCCGGTAACTGGTTGAGATTATAGAAGCGTATTTTCTATGCAGGATGAGCTCCACTTCGGTGGGTAGATGTCCGTTTTACAGGGAGCTTCTGTCGAATTTTCGTAAGAATTTTTTCGTAAAACGCGATATCGAGTAAAATAATATAATAGGATTTGGTACATCGTTAAAGAATAAGAAAAGGTTATTAACTGCATTAATAAATGATCTAGAGTAAGGACTTTTTGAATTTAAAGGACTTTTAGAATTTAATTTCATTTTCTTTTTCTAATAAAATATTCATCCTCTCTAGATCGGTTAGGTTGATTAGCTTAAGGAGGTGCAAGTTTGGAACTACGGAATTCGCTAAGGAAAAGGATATTCATAAAATCAGTGAGTTAATATTATATTTATATTATGCATGTTAGAATTTCGTGCTTTCCTTTATATGGTTGCTTTCAAATTATTACTTATACAAATATTTTCTATGTTATATATATGGTGATATGGTGTGTATGAATATGATGGTATTTGTAATGTGATAATGTTTGTGTTTGTGAATGGTTGGAGGATAGTTGTGGGATGAGTTACCTGGTGGGTGTCACCAGGCTGTGTGCAAACAGGAGTCGGGTATGTGGATATTGCTTATGGTTATAAGGACGGGGCAACTCAAGAAGCTTGGGCGCCGATCCTATTTATTAATGACAGTGGCATGCTCGAGAATACTCGGGTGACCATACTGTTATTTTCTGGGGCATGCTTGAGTAGCTCGGGCGCCAGATACTGAAATTGGAATAAGAGACCGATATTGGATACAAGTGATATTATTTCTTTTATATTAGGTGTTCTACTTCAGTCCTCCATCCCTCTATGTTGTTTGATTGTAACAGTTGTTGAATTGAAATTCATTTGTGTGAAGTGTATGTGTGCATGTGTGTGTGTGTGTATATATATATATATTGCATGATTGTGTGTATTTAGGTGGTATAATATGAATATAATATTAATTCACTCAGTGAGGTCTAACTCCCCTCAACTGTTATTTTTCCTGGTTTCCTAAGGAGTCGGACAAATTCTTAATGGTCACCTTGCAATTCCTTTCTCTGCAAGGTTGTTTATTCATTACATATATTTTAATTGTTTTTAATTCTAGTTACTCCGCAGTTGTAAAAACTAGAGTCATGTTGATTATATTAAAAGAGACATATAGTTTCATTATATTTTTTATTTATTTATTGAATATATAAATTATTTGATGAGGATTATATGTGTGTGTGTGTGTGTGTGTGTTGTGTGTTATGGGTGACTATTGTTTATTTATTTTAAGTAAAGTTGAAAATATGATTTTAAGTAAGATGTATTAGGCTTGCTACGGGTTTTGGTGGTTTTAAACGTACACATTCCCTAGCGCTGGTCCGACCCGGGTTTGGGTCGTGACAAAGTTGGTATCAGAGCTTTCAGGTTATTATTTCTCGGACCTAAGTTGAGTTAGTAGTCGTGTAACTGCGGAGTATAGGTTTCCTCTTCGTCCTTGTTTGTCAATCCTTGCTTCTAGAATTCGGTGGATTAGTCGTACTAGAGTGGTTGTCTGGTGGTTGTAGGTTTTGCCTATATTAAAATGTGCGTTACTGCAGTTAGAATCAAGGCTAATAAACGTGATACATATAACGATTAATAGTTTTACACGAAGGAGAATAATATAAATTTTAACACGTATCCGAAAGGAGGTTTATTGATAAACTATGACGCACTGCATATGAGGAGCTGCTGAAGTTTATATATCTGGGAGGACTAATACCTATGAAGGGATTTTGTATTATTATTATATTATTTCAAGTAGTGTTTTTTTTATAAATTAGTGGCCACGAAAGCTTTTTGTGATTTTACTAAGAGAAATAAGTTTTAAAATAAAAGTATATTTTTCTGAAATATTTTTGAAAAGCTTTGTTTAAAATTGTTTTAGGACTTGATACCTGTGTTCAGTGTTTGTGGGTTGCATGTGGATCGAGTCAAAGTCATAGTCATGCATAAAGGGTCGCATCGGTCATTGCATTTAAGTACACATGGTCAGTCGCACTTGGACACAGTGTTGAGAGTTTCGATTAAAAAAATATATAAAAATACATGTGAGATTAAGTAATTTTATGAAATTTTTTTTAATTCAAAAGGTTTTAAATAAAACCTGAATGGGTGATGTCCTCTGGATAAAAGTTCATAAGGGAACGCATTACAATCGGTTAATGGATGTTGGTGTTTGCGATTGACAGTTTGATCTGGATAATTAGATTGAGCGAATAAATGAGGGTGATCGTAAGTTGTTTTAAATAAGACTCTAATATTTAAGGTTATAAAATTTTAATTAGTTATTAATAAATTGCACGAGTATGAAAAAAAATTAATTTCAAAATTTTCCTTAGAGATATTTAAATGTTTTAATTTTCTACTTTATTTTGAAATTTCGAGGACGAAATTTTTGTAAGGAGGGAAGTATGTAATATCCGGTAATTCTCAGATTTTTAACAAATTAAATTTTAATTAGGGTTTTAAATTTGTGATTAAAAATTTAGATTTTCTTGTTAATAAAAAGTTTTCTTTTGTATTTTTAAATGTCCAATTTAATATACGATATATTTATCATATTAATTTCGTGTATAAGTTTTAACTTAGATTTAAATAATTTGTTATGCATCTTTATATATATATTCATTTTAAAGCATTATTTGGAGACTAGAAGTTCAATTTCATAAATTCATAGTATAATTGATAATTATCAAAATTACACTTATTTATAATTAAACTTTTATGAAAATAATTAAATATAATTTCTATGTAGTATTTTTTTTTTGAATTTGTAGCTTTCTTATAATAATATTTATTTTATCATATGATCTATTTTATTATATTCTTGAAAACATATAATTATTTATGAGGAATTATGTTAACAATAAATAATTAACATTAGATAATAATATTAATAATAATAATGATAATAATAAAAAAATAAATAGATAAATATTTAATTATGGAAAGTGGAGGAAGGATCTAGATGAAAAGAAAAGATAAGAGAATTGAGGACTAAATTGCAGTAGAAAGAGAAGGAGAAAATATCAGAACAGACCCCTGCAATTCCCCTGGGTAGCAATATTGATCCGACCACTTCAAACCATCCGTTCACCGTCTTCCGGCCATCATTTCCAGTGATTCTTGTGCTCAAAATGAAGAGCACGAAGAGCTTTACTCGTTAACACCCAAAACTCCAAGAACCGTCGATTGTGGAGATGGTTATCAAGCTCGAACGGAGGAGGAGAGGCTGCTTTCATGGATGATGAGGATCTGAAGATTTTCAGACAAATGGAGACCATAAATGGAACCATCAACCCCAAAAACATCAGGAATAGTCAGACTGCGTAGTGGAGGAACGGCGGAGCATAGAGATCGGAGATGGGCGGTCCGACGAGAAATTTTTCATGAACTGTAGCGTTTGGATGTGTTCTGAGGCGCGTGAATGGTATGGGGCTATTCCTGGGTAAATTCTGCACCTTGTGGTGCTGGTGAGGCAGCCTATTGCTGCCACTGAGGGTGGCGCGTGAGTTGCACGCGCCGCTAGGAGCGGCGACGATGGGTACCACCCATAAATTCATGAAAATATTTTTATTAAATTCTATAAATTATTCCAAGTAACTTTTGTAAAAGCTCGATAATGAAATTCACTGTAGATTTTAAATTAATAATCCCGGAAACAGAAAGGCGGTCTATGGAAATTTTCAAGACGCGCTGGAATTGATAAAATTTATATGTTTAGGCTATAAATAGATTGTTTTGGTGTGGAATAGGTAAAAATAAGTTAGAATTGAATTTTTAATAATTTATTAAGATTTATTAGGATTAATAATGTGTTAATAGGTGGCGAATATTAATATTCATAGTTAAAGAAAAAAACGGAAATAATAATAATAATTTATATTATTATTATTTTTATTATTTTAGTTATAATTAATTGTACTATATATAAATATCTTGATGTATGTATATAAGTATATGGTATAATTGATATTAGTAATAAAAAAACTAAATGTGATAAGCCGTAAAGAAAGTTAGATTTATAAGTAAGTCTAATATAAGAATAAAAATAGATTATTTGTAAAATTATCCGGATATGCATGAAAGTATGTAGGAGTATCGCGGTACTTTGAATGAATATAATTTGATAGATATTAAATGGTGTGATAAGTTCAATAAATATAATTAAATAGATGATATTGATTAAGTGCTGTAACTGTTGTGTTTATTAAATCCGGGTAATATTAGTAGGCCCGGTAACTGGCTGAGATTATAAAAGTGTGTTTCCTATGCAGGATGGGCTCCACTTCAGTGGATATATGTCTGTTTTATAGGGAGCTTCTGTCGAATTTTCAGTAGAATTTTTTCTTAAAATGCGATATCGAGTAAAATAATATAATAGGATTTGGTACATCGTTAAAGAATAAGAAAGGTTATTAACTGTATTAATAAATGATATAGAGTAAGGACTTTTAGAATTTAATTTCATTTTCTTTTTCTAATAAAATATTCATCCTCCCTAGATCGGTTAGGTTGATTAGCTTAAGGAGGTGCAAGTTTAGAACTGCGGAATTCGCTAAGGAAAAGGATATTCATAAAATCAGTGAGTTAATATTATATTTATATTATGCATATTAGAATTTCGTGCTTTCCTTTATATGGTTGCTTTTAAATTATTACTTATACAAATATTAGTTATGTTATATATATGGTGATATGGTGTGTATGAATATGATGGTATTTGTAATGTGATAATGTTTGTGTTTATGAACGGTTGGAGGATGGTTGTGGGACAAGCTACTTGGTGGGTGTCACCAGGCTGTGTGCACACAGGAGTCAGGTATTTGGATATTGCTTATGGTTATAAGTGTTGAAAAATAATGGATATTTTGTAATTTTGAGGCATAATTTTATTGGTAAGTGGAGGTTTGAATAATAAGAAATATGGTCTTGTATTCTACTCCGTGGGACCTTTAAAACGGTACATTATATGCTCAAAATGAACGAGTGATGAATGAGAAATTGATGCTCAAAGTAAGTTATTTGCAAAAGTTTGTTGAGAAAATAACGAAGTAAAAAACTTGGGTTAGGGGCACAATATGTGTGCATCCGCATGATGTGGGCAACATGAATGTAGAACCGGTTAACATTCAATTTTGGGCCGATAATTAATTTCTCACAGATATTTATTGGAATGTCTTTTGATATTTCAAAACGGTTTTTGCATTTAGTTTATAATGTTCGGCATTTAATTTCAGAATTTATTGGGTAATTAATTTATAGTTTTAATTATGCCATAAATTCATTGTCCATTTGTTTTCCTAAGTCACTCCATCTTCTGGCTGTTACAATTCCTCTCCTGCCTATAAATACAACCTTTCCTCTCATTTTCAATGTCCAAGAAAAATTCAATCTCTTAAAATTCTTTGTGTTGTTTTCGTATTCTGGTGATAGTGTGAAGGCATGGTTGTGTTCGATTTGTTCTTCACAGTAGTGCTGCTGCTCAGAACTGTAGTTGTTGTATCCTGGGAGATTGACGCCTATGTGACTCTAGCACTGAGGAGAGGGCAAATCTGTCTTAAGGAAACTGTGTGGTACACAAGCTTCAACTGATTCCTGTTTTCAATCAACTTACTGTAACAGGTTTTCTATCAATTTGGTTTTCTTTTGCTCTTGTTTAAATCTATTATTTATTTCTTTGTTATAAATTATGTTTCTTTCGATTATATCCTTGTTTTCTAACAATCTTAAGACAGAACTTTAGTTTTGATAATCCAACGCGGACAGAATACCCTGACAAAGGAATTTTAAAGGATCGTTTCATATTATTTCTGGACTGTTTAATCAGTTTTCTGGACTGCTTCGTTAATGTTTCTGGACTGTTTCAAGACTGTTGAAACGTGTTATGTTGTGAATGAATTTTTCTATTTCTGGTATTTAGTTCTTAAATAAATACTTGACGTTCAATAGAAATATTTCATGATTTCTCATGAATGTGTTTCATGATTGTCTCATGATGGTTTATGAGTGGTTCATAAGTGTTTTTGTTCCGTAAACAGAATTGTTTCTGTGTTACAAACAAAATTGTTTCATAATTATATTTGAAACATTTGTATATTTTGATTTGTTTAAATTACAAACAGAATTGGTTGAATTATTATTTCTATTTCTGGTTTTAGTTTCTGACTAAATTCCTAACGTGTAACAGAAATGGCTATAAAGAAGTTGATTCCACTAAAGGCAACTCATCTGGTTCTCAGATTGATGTTGTAGTCACTGCCTTGGTCTTGAGCCAAATGTTGCCAATGACAATGAGCCACAATGAAAAGCCTGTGAAATTCACTAGGGAGAATTTTAAAACATGGCAACAGAAGATGTTGTTTTATCTGACCATGTTGAATTTGGTGAAATTACTGAAGGATGATCCTCTTGTTGTTAGAGGGGATGAGGTAGATGCTGTTGCCACCTTCAATGCCATTGAAGCATGGAAGCACTCTAATTTTCTTTATCAAAATTACATTCTGAATGGTTTGTCTGATGCACTTTATGAAGTGTACATTATTAAAAAGACGGCTAAAGAATTATGGGAATCACTAGACCATAAGTATAGATTGGAAGATGCCGGTGCTAAGAAATTCTTAGTTGGTGAAATTTTGAATTTCATTATGGTTGATTCTAAGACTGTTATGAATCAGGTGCAGGAATTACAGCTTATCATTCATGGTATACATGCTGAAGGGATGGTTATAAGTGAATCCTTTCAGGTGGCAGCTATTATTGAAAAGCTACCTCCTGCTTGGAATGACTTTAAAACTATTTGAAGCATAAGAGGAAAGAGATGACTATGGAGAGTTAATTGTCAAACTTTGAATAGAAGAAGACAATAGAGTGAAAATAGGAAAAGTCTCCAAGACTGTCGATCTTGATGTTGCTAAGGCTAATGTGGTGGAGGTCAAGAAAGACTACAAGAGAAGAAAACAGCCTCATACTGGGTTAAGGATGGGACCGAAAGGAGAAATTTCCAAGAAACCAAAGTTTCAAGGAAAATGCTTCAATTGCAACAAGATGGGACACAAGTCATCTGATTGCAGACTGCCAAAAAGAAACAGATCAAATGAGGCAAATGTATAGAGCACATTGCTATAGATGTGTCTGAAATTGATCCGTGTTCTTAAGATGGAATGGTTATGGGAAAGGGATATGTATTGAATTTATGAGAAAGTTCAAATGTTATCTCTGTAAAAGTCTAAATCATGAATAAATGAATAAAGTTTCTTTTATTTATATGATTGATTCATTTATTTATTTCATGATAGACTTAAACGTGTTAATTATGATACATTATGTATATTAATTAACTTAGAACACATTCCCATATTTCAATTTGATGTGAAATTTATGTTGAAACAAATTAACAAGGTCTCCAGAACCACTTGATATAATATATAATAATGTATGTTTGCCTAAATGCAAAAACAAAGCTGTAGAGAAGTATGTTCTCTACAAGCAAGGAATTGAAACCAAACTTAACAAAAAAGTTAATTAAGATGGTAAATCAAAGTGGTGAGTATGTTGAACATGTGGGGGGAAGCTAAGTTATCAGCTAGTTACTTTTAAAGGGTACCCCGTAAGAAGTACGATAAGACACCATATAAGTTATGGAGAGGTCAAAAAGCCTTCCTACAACCATTTAAAAATGTGGGGGTGTCTAGATGGAGATCTTAAGGTACATCAAATGAATGTAAAGATAACCTTTTTAAATAGAGATCTTGATGAGGAGAACTACATAGAACAACCTGAGGGGTCATGTAGCTCCAGGATAAGAAAGGAAAGTCTCTAAATTGGTGAAGTCTTTGTTTGGACTTAAGCAAGCACCAAAACAATGGCACGAAAAGTTTGGCAAAGTCATGATGACAAATGTGTGTATGTCAAGACTATTGTGAAGGATTGTAGTCTTGTGTTTGTATGTTAAATAAATACTCAAATGCCAATTGGATATCTGATATTCAAGATACCAAAGGCACAAGTGGATATGTTTTCACTTTGAAAGGAGAAGCTATGTCATGGAAATCCTCAAAGAAATTGTTTATAACCAGATCCCATGTAATCTGAGTTTGTAGCTTTGGATAAATCTGGGCAAGAAGCCAAATGGCTACGAAACTTCTTGGAGGATATTCTTGAATGGCCAAAGTTTGTGCCTACAATTTGCATATATTGTAATTGGCAGAGCATAAAAGGTAATGGATAATGGTAAGTCGAGACATATGAGTAATCGACATAATACCATTGGTCAACTGATCTCAAATGGAGTTATCTTTATTGACTTTAGAATGTTAAAAGATAACATTGCCGATCCGCTAACCAAAGGGTTGAACCGAGATCAGGTTGATAAAACATTGAAAGGAATGAGACTGAAGCCCATGAGAAATTAAGGCGCTATGTGAAGGAAAACCCAACCTAATTGACTGGAGATACCAAGATCTAGGTTCAAAGGGACAACCTACTTGCATAGACCTTGTGATGTCATTGTGGGGGTCTAACCCCAAGTCTATTCCTATGATGTAAATAGTGACAAAAGGTGTAAAGGTTAAGCTATGCTTTTAATGATCATTGTGTGCTTCGATGAGCCGAGCAACATAAATCACCTATGTGAGAGTGAAGTGGGGCCGCTTCAAAGGAGACTACTAGGTATGGTTCTCTAAAAACTTTTACAGAACCAGGAGATTTTCACGACCATATGAACATACCCATGAGAACCAAAACCGTGTCAGGGAGGCATTTGTGTGAGGTATATCATCATTTACACAAACGGTAGAATAGTTTAAGGATATCGCGTCTACTGGGCAGCCAGTAAAGTAAATATACTTTCATAAGGGAAGGTTCAAGGGTTGGTGCCTACCTATCCTATGCAAATATCGACCGTAGAATCTATCACCACATCAAGTCATTGATCTATCAATTTCATTCATGTGGGGGATTATTGGAAAATAATGGATATTTTATAATTTTGAGGCATAATTTTATTGGTAAGTGGAAGTTTGAATAACAAGAATTATGGTCTTGTATTCTACTTCGTCGGACCTTTAAAACTGTACATTATATGCTCAAAATGAACGAGTGATGAATGAGAAATTGATGCTTAAAGTAAGCTATTTGTAAAAGTTTGTTGGGAAAATAACGAAGCATAAAACCCGGGTTAGGGGCACAATGTGTGTGCACCCGCATGATGTGGGCAACATGAATATAGAACCGGTTAACATTCAATTTTGGCCCGATAATTAATTTCTCAACAGATATTTTATTGAAATGTTATAAGGACGGGGCATGCTCAAGAAGCTCGGGCGCCGATCCTATTTATTGATGACGGTGGCATGCTCGAGAATACTCGGGCGATCGTACTGTTATTTTCTAGGGCATGATTGAGTAGCTCGAGCGCCAGATACTAAGAGTGGAATAAGAGACCGATATTGGATACAAGTGATATTATTTCTTTTATATTAGGCTTAGTGGGATTATTTGGTGTTCTACTTCAGTTCTCCATCCATGTATGTTGTTTGATTGTAACAGTTGTTGAATTGAAAATCATTTGTGTGAAGTGTATGTGTGCATGTGTGTGTGTGTGTGTGTATATATATATATATTGCATGATTGTGTGTATTTAGGTGGTATAATATGAATATAATATTAATTCACTCAGTGAGGTCTGACTCCCCTTAACTGTTAAATTTCTAGGTTTCTTAAGGAGTTGGCAAATACTTGATGGTCACCTTGCAATTCGTTTATCTTCAAGGTTGTTTATTCATTACATATATTTTAATTATTCTTAATTCTAGTTACTCCGCAGTTGTAAAAATTAGAGCCACGTTGATTATATTAAAAGAGACATATAGTTTCATTATATTTTTATTTATTTATTGAATATATAAATTATTTGATGAGGATGTTATGGGTGATTATTGATTATTTATTTTAAGTAAAGTTGAAAATATGATTTTAAGTAAGATGAATTAGGCTTGCTACGGGTTTTGGTGGTTTTAAACCTACCCATTCCCTAGCGCTGGTCCGACCCGGGTTTGGGTCGTGACAAATTATTTATTTAAAAATACTGCTAAAATTAAATAAAAAGGCTTTTAGAGATTACCGGCATCTAATCTTTATATTTCAATTACACCATTAAGATCAGCACTAGAAATCGAGTTTGGCATATTTTGTCGATGAATCGTATCGTGAATAGTACTCTGCTATAGTACCATGAATAGTACTGTGAATGGTATCTGTGGGCCTATAATTGGGGTCTACACTGGGATCCACGTGGGGCCCCTCAAGTCACCGGTACAAATGGTGTCAGAATTAAATTCTGAAAATACCATCGGACTCCTCTCAAGCTTTAGATTATAGATATATAATCAATTTTATAAAATAATAAATGGATTTAACAGAATATAAGAAATTCTATTTAGAATTTCTTACCTTAAATCTGTAAATTCCACCTAGTGAAACCTAGAGATATACCACTTAAAATGAAGGTTGAGAAACTAGGAATCCATAGACACCTAAAATCATTTTATTCTAACCCCATATGTGAGAGTTATGTGAGTAAGAAATTTGAGAGGATATATATATATATAACGATAGTGAGTAACAGGGAGGCATCTGCCTCCTCCCCATTTGCACACACACACACACACACACAATAATAATAATAATAATAATAATAATAATAATAATAATAATAATAATAATAATAATAATAATAATAATAATAATAATAATAATAATAATAATAATAAAGATGATAATTGATGGAGCCGACAGCACAGTGTTGGGCTGGATATGGGATAAGGATATTTCATGGTCTAGTCTGGTAGATACAAGGCTATCGAGGTGATTATCCGTGCCGGTCGAGATGACTTAGGATGTGGCAGTTCTCCTAGATAGATCCTGCACAAGTAGAAATAATCAGATGGGACAAGTGTCCCGGGTCTGACTCCGACGCTCAAGTCAAGAGGTGGTATTAAATGTGGTAATAAATGAGCTAAAATTGGAATCCTTTACCTGTAGAATCTTTGGGTATTTATAGGGTTCTCGTGTGTGATGTGTCACCTTGAGGGGTTACCGGGTGTCTTAGCAAAGTTGTAAGAGTGTTTAGTGTGACTTACTTTTGGGCTCTTGGGCCTACTCTATCACTAGTCTCCCCCCTCCCCCCGGTGAGAAACGGTACAGGTAGACATTTATGTCTTTTGATATAGTGATAAATGTGGGCGGGAGTGGACAAGTGTTTGAAATTAGTATGAAAAGGCGAGAATGGTGTTGATTTCGAAGTGGAAGGTTGGGTTGGGTGGGGCTATATACTTAAATACTCGAGGGGAGGCTTTCATTTTTTTCACTTTGGCATTTGCTCCTTGATTTGGTTTTCCTTTGTAGCGAAAATTTTTTTAACTAATCGTGCATTGTTTTATGGCCGTGTAAAGCATACAGCAAAACTGGTACGATCTGCTTACATCGATCCTCTAAATTGGAATACTCTCAGTCTCAAAATGAATGCTTAGGAATGCATCACTACACCCGACGACCTAGAGAGTTGGTGTCGCATTTATCATATTCTTGTCAACTTCACCTCGTCTTATCCCTGCCATGATGTTTCTGCTCTAGTGAGTTCTTGGCTGATGAAGATAGTTTTTTTTATCATGAGTAGCTTCAATCTGGTTTGCAGTTTTCGCTTCCCTAAATCGTCTCCTCTTTTTGTCAAGATTTCTTTGTACCCTTATCTTAAGTGCATCCAAATACGATATGTCTGTTGTTGGCGCTCTAGGAGCTTTTCTCAGAGCAGAAAGAACTTCTGACTACTGATCGCCTTCTATATCATTACTACCCTACCTGTTGTGGCTCTAGCACCTTTATTCTATTGAAGTCCAGACGCTTCTCTTTCACTAGCTTAGAATCTGACAGTGGAACTTCCTAGAAGGGGAGGTTTGCTTATGTTGAGCATGCATATTTCAATGATCTGCCTAAGTAGTGGAAAGCCACACTTCCCAATCACCATGCTGCCAGCCCCACACCTCATGAGCTTTTATTGTTTGACAAGATTAAGGAGACTGTCCGGCAGGTGAAACGTCTTGCCAAAGAACTAATGCGAGCACTTCTTTAGAGGGAGGAGAGTGCATCTGGGATTATCGGCCAGCCTAAGTTGGTTTTGAGTTAGGATCAGGTTCGAGTCACCCGCCTTCTTTTCGATGGTGAGAAAATATCAGATCCCTTTGACCTGGGTGTCGTGAAGAGTTTGCTGAAGTATCTCGAGTTCCAATCCTTTCTGGATCTTTAGTTCAATTCGGTGGGGTTTCTTCATCTGGTCATGTTCATCGCGTTGATCGTTCCTTAGATTGGATTAACAGGTGGCTATCTGCCTCCAGTCGGAAAGAGTTACCTAGGCTTTCCCAATCACTCTGAAAGATGAAAACCAGGCTATCGCCTGATTTTCCAAGAGAAGCAATAGTGATTATAGATGTTTCTGGTTCTTTAACCAGCCCGTCTAGAAATATGGGTCCGCCAACTACGACTACCCCTCAAGGTTCGACTGTTAGAAAAGTTAATGAGGATGGTTCCCTTGGCTCTCCTGTCATTTTTACTACATTATTTGAAGCTACAACAGCTGCTGCTAGGACAGTACCTGTTGGTCATATGTCATCCATTCAGAAATATCTTAAAAGGAAATAACCTGTCATGGCGGGTGGTTCTAGAAAGAGGTTGTCGCTTGAGGCTACGAGGGAGGACGAAGATGATTATACTCAAGTTTCCCTAGGAAGCAATTATTGGGACCCATATGTTGGTGATGAGATGATGCACTTTATATTACAGTGTCGTAGTCCCAGTCATTGGCGGGAGGATTATACACCGGACACTTTGTGTCAGGGGCATCATCAATCATAAGCTGGAAGAGATGGAAGGCGCTTTGATGCTAAATAGTTATCACATCCGGGCATATCATAAATCCCTTGTGTTGGATGGGGAGAAAATTGAACTGGGTACGAAGCTTTCTGAACTCCAGGCCCAGCTCAAGGCGGCCAATGCCACTTTATCTATCATTGAGAAGATCCAGGCCGAGAATGAGGAGTTGAAGAAAAGGCTAGCTGCCTCATAGAAAGAGGTGGAGGAATCAAACTGTCAGCTCGCCCCTATTGTTGACGATTTGGGTGTGGCAGTGAACTCTGATATGGGTGTATGCCTGCCTCAACCTGTCGTTGTGGGGGCTGAGGCATCGCCACTTCAAGCTAAGCTTGCGCGTATTCGTCAGGAGACTGATGATTATAAAGTTAGGCTTGCTCGTGACAATGGCCAACTGATAATTGAAAGCCTGTCTGCGTAAGGTAAACAACTAGGGGATCTTTGCAGAGCCCAGTTTCCAGGCGGTGATTTTTCTTTTTTCTCGGAGGTGGATAAGTTATCCATAATCCAGGAGTGTGGTGAAAAAATTGTGAAGCGGAACCAGGGAGGATAATTTTCATGTGATTATGTATATCTTTGATTTAATACATTTATCAATAAAATTTATTCATTTGCGTGCCTCTGGGTGTCATTCTGGTTTTTCCTCCTTTTTGTAATTCTAACATTTGAGCTGTTTGTGCCACTTCACTTGCTCCCCTGACGTGGCGCACTTCTACTTCTAGGGTAGTTGTAAAGTTGTTTCCCCTCAACACGTTCTCCTATTATAGTATTAAATGTGGCGGGCAGTTTTACTATAATGCCCTTTCACTCCTTTGATAGCTGAAGCGTTAGTATTGGTTTTTTGGGTCAAGGGAGTAGTATATATAGTGGCCTTGTGTTGGCGATTTTTCTTTACTTTTGCTAGCTTTGCTTTTGAAGTGATTTCTTCCGCCTCGATCAGAGATTACTACTTCTTATTGCCCTTTTCCATACTTCTTTCATTGGTAAGTCTTCATGGCTGAGAGCGTGTCTAGGGGTTATTCCAAGTCTTCAGCTAGTGGTGGCAGTGGTGGTGGTTCTTTTGAGTCTTCATCGGTTGAAAGAGCTGGCAATCCTGAGGATTTGACCGTTGTTAGATTCGTTGTTTCTGCTGTAAATGTTGCTTCCACGGACGGAGGCGGTTTAGTCACCGGGACGGGTGAATCTGTGCCGCTATGAAATATTGGGGGTTCATCTATTGTGTCTCGAGAGCCTGATACCGCCTTTGGAGTGGTTTCTCTTATTGATGAGAACCTGGTTGCTAACGCTGATCCCTATACATAATCTTTTGCCAAGTACAGAAGCTGTATTGATGGGGTTGAGATAAAGGCTCATAAGAGCTGCTTTTTTGTTGGATTTGAGCTATTTATGTTAAGTGATCAATGTTCATATCTAGATAGTTATGAGCCTGGGTCCGCCATTGTAATGACCGTAATTTTCGGTTTTTCAATTTTTTAGCCCGGGAGTGTATTTTTGGCATTTATTGCGTTTTTACTGTTATTAATTAAAAATAATAGTAAACGATGTCCGTTTAATTTAAAATTTTGCACGGGCTGCATAAATATATTCCCGAGCCTACCATAAAAATTTGGGGTAAAACCGAGTTAAGGATTTTTCGCAATTGGCCAAAAGGACCTAATTGCAAATCTGAAAACTTTGTTTTATATACTCAGTTTGCAGATTGGGCTTATTTGTTAAAAAAGTTTAAAACCCTATTACTGCTACAGTACCCCCTAATTCTCTGTAATTTCACTGTAGACCCGTTTCTTTTCGCCGGCCGTTCTCGTCGCTCCGGTGACCGTTTTTGTCGATTCAAGTGTCAAAATTGATCTACTCTTCAAGACCAATCTATTGGTACAAGAATCGAGG